>PVKA01048744.1:0-13713 GCA_004027165.1 Ctenomys sociabilis
CTCAGGCTAGAAACTTTTCTTAAACAGACCACACAAGCCACTTTGCTTATGGTTCAGCTTCTATCCTTTGGACCCAGGGAAAATGTAGCTCAATGCTACTGAGTGACCAAACTGCATTATTTCTGTACGTCATGTCTCCCTCAGGCTGTATCTGCCCACCGTACTCTTACTGTCATAGGTACTGTGTCACCCAAATGGTAGGTTTTTTAGATACCTATATTATGATATAACAAACTACTATTATGATATAACATGGTAACAATTCTTAAATTAAATAAAAGCAACATGTAAAGTGATTTTAAAAACTCAATTTTTATAAAAGAGTTCTCAAGGAAAGATAGGAATTCTAAGAATAAGAAAGCAGAGTTGTAGAAAAAGTGGATGAGATGAAGAATTTCTGTAGATTGTCCAGCTAAAACCTTTAAACAGCTCTTTGTGATTTTTTTTTAATTAAAGAGCATCTAAATTAAAAAATAGCTTTGTTGTCTCCAGGAATTACTCAAAGGCATTGTTTGTGGTGGGTTCCATGTTGCATTGGCTATTTTGGGGAAGTGTGAGATTAAAATAAAAGTTCTCTATAACTATGATTAGTTGAGGAAAAAAACTGTCTAAGTCCATGCTTGAAGCACTGAAAATTGAATATTTGGCAGAGTCTTCAGTTTCTTGTGGTTTCAGGGAGAAAGCGATAGACCCCAATTTTCGTCTTTTGTTAACCACTTACTTATTTTGCTAAGCACATAAAAGTGCCTACAAACTAGAATTAGAACAAGAGAATATAAAGGTTCACTCTGATTTTGCTGAGCACAGTCGTTGTGGGTTCGGCAGCAGCCAACAGAACAAATCCGCAGTGTCAAGTTAAGCATTAGGCAAGCTTAGCTTCAGGAGAGAAAATAGGGCACGGAAGGAACAACCAGCAAGGCCACTGTGCCCTTCACTAGGTCAGCTGCAACTTCCGCAGCTGTACGAAGAGCTGCTACAAATATCATTCTATCTACCTTACCCCCACCACAGTCTGAGTGTTAGTTAAGTTATACATTTTTTATTTTAAAAAGCCAATGCTGTATAGAAGCCTAAAGCCTAAAAATGTTGTATACATCAGAGGAGTGTACCCTCCTTGGGGTTTTGCTTTCATATGGAGACTTTCCTTGCTAGGAAATCTGAATATGGCACACATGACATCTGAACAAGGAGATATCCACTCTCCCTTTTAGTTTTGGGCTTACATCACTTTAATTTTAAGTTATAAAGTTAATTCAGAAACACTGACATTCACTCAAAATCCAGTTGACATGTTAAAGGCATGTTATGTTTTTTTTTAATTATTATTATTCAGTGTTATGCATATTTATTAAAATTAAGTGGGTAACAAGCATCAGACAGTTGATACTGCTAAATTAGGTGCTCTGAGAGTTCAGATTTTTCATTTTTTAATTGAGTCATCCTGGAGGTCACTTCAGATGCAAGGACACAGAAGGGTTGTGTCAAGCTTTACACTGCTGGGAAAAAAGAGAACATGGCTCCGTATACAGTCTGGGTTTTGTGACTTTGTTGTATTCTTGGCAAACTCCAAAACTAGGATTTGAGATTATGTTTGAAACCTTGTGTTTTGGAGACTGTGAGCATTATTATTCTCTCTAAAAGAAATAAAATTTAAAAATGTAAGTAGACTGTTCAGGATCAAGTTGTTTTATAGAGTAATGGGCATTTGTGCATCAGCGGTCCCTCTGCAGCTGATACGTCTAGGAATAAAGCTAACAGCTAAGTGTATCCAGCTACCACGGTCTTTCTCATGGTGGTTTTACTTCATGTAGTGCAAAAGCCCACCATCAAGAGGAAAGAACATAATTTTCAAGTAAGGCAGAGCTGGGTTAAATCTTGGCTTAAGCACTTATTTGCTGACTGACTTTGGGAAAATGGCCCAACTGGTGAGCTTCATGCTCTAGTGTGGAAAGTGGGGCCAAGGGTGTCCACTTTGCCACATTGATGTCCTTCTTCCCAGCAGCGTAAAGCTTGACACTGCGCTTCTGTGTCCTTGCCTCTGAAGTGATCTCCAGGATGACTCAATAAAATGAAAAATCTGAACTCTCGGAGCATCCAATTTAATACTAGTGTTTGTTGCTCGTTTACCCATTTGATTTTAATAAAGATGTGTAACACAGAATAATATAAAACATAAATGCTGTTAATGTGTTAACCAAATTTAGAGTGAGCATCAGTATTTCACAATTAATTTTATAACTTAAATAAAATTAAAGTGATGTAAGCCCAAGCACTGGAACCGTGTCCTGAATGCTGGGGATGCCCCGCAAGCTCTCCTATGGCCCTGTCACAGAGACCAAGAGCCCTTGCTGGCCCCGTGAGCTCTGCAAGTCATTTTGGTTCAATACTGGTCCGAAGACTCTGATGACAATAATGCCCAATTTATAATCTCTCATGAGAATTAATAAAGATAGTAGCTTATATAAATTGCTTACAGAAACGCATGGCATGCAGTAAGTACTAAATATAATTTTCTGTTATTTTTGTTATCTGAAAGACTAACATATCATCATCTTTGGCTGGGAAACCTCCAGAGAAGTTGCATCCATAATGTTTACACAGTGCATTCACGAGTGCTGTCAACTGATTGTCTAATACTGAAACACTTTTTTTTTCAAAATTATTTTTCTTGTCCTAGCACCTGCTTGGCAAGTTCAAGGGCCTGAATTCAATCCCCAGCACCTCGTGCCGTGACCGTCCCAGAACGCCAGGTACACTGTCCCAGCCCCAAAACTGGCATGGTGACACATTCCTATAATCTCAGCCCTGAAAAGGTTGAGACAGGAGGATCACTACAAGTCTGAGCCATGTAGTGAGACCCTATACCAAATAAATAAATAAATAAAACTGTTTTTAATTAGATTATTTTTTTTTCTTAGAAACCTATTGTGTGTCTTGGGGCAATTTTCAACATTGTTTTGTAACTTAGAATTAAGAAAATGAATTTTTTAATACATTAATAAAAATTCTAGTTAGAGTTGAAAAGAGGCTGATCCATGGGTACTACGTTGCAGCAGATTCTAGTAAGAATCTCTGTTGTTAGGTTGGGTCTATAGATGACAATAATATATAACAACATAACATAACATAACATAATATAATCTGATATGCTAGAAGAAATGATTATGACAGTTTCACCATGCAGACCTGACAAATATTTGAGAAGGTAAAATGACTAATCTACTTTACAATTACACAGTACATACATGTATTGAAACCTGCATATCAGTAGTACTCCATTAATCTATGTTTTTATACCTGGGGTAAAAATTTCTCAGATTTTTCTCTCTGCAGTTTTTAACGCTGAACCATAAATCGCTTCCTGTGCATCAGTGCTTCAGTATGCTTCTAGACAGAAAAAAAAGACTGAATAATCATAAAAAATGACCGTATTTTCTAGGTTTGGTCTGGTTTGGATTGAGTTTGAACTCAGCTCTGACACTAGTTATGTAAACTGTATAAAGATTTCCCATAATTCACTGAGTCTAATTTCCTTAAGTGCTATGGCAGAAGTATATATATATATATATATATATATACATATATATATATATGTATATATGTATATATATATGTACATATATACTTATATGTGTATATATATACTTATATATATATATACACATATATAAAAGCAAATATAAAAAACAAGTTAATACACCTTTCTCTCTCTCTCTATTCTGTATATTCTAGAGTGACACAAAGACATGTATGTCTGACCCTAAATTTTGGTGAAGTGATCAATATTTGCTGGTTTAATGACAACCTGCTCGAATTTGTATGCTGCCTCTACTGCTTATAAGCTTGACTCGATTTCTTCATCAATGGCATGGATACAGTGAAAGTACTTACCTTGAGGACTTGATTTACTTAAATCCAGCTACATAAAGGGCTTTGTAAAGCTCAGGAAGTAAGTTCTCAGGATGTTCACTATCATTTTCATTTTTGGAAGATAAGATTTAAGCACATCCTACCAGTAAATAATATAGGATAATATATATGTTTAAATGAGAGTAAAGGAAGGGCTGGTCAAGTAGCTCAGTGGATTAAAGTACTTGCAAGCAGGTTCAGGGGCCAAGGGCTCAATCCTCAGGCCTGCCGTTCTGGCCCTGCTCCTGGGGTGAACTGAGATGGTGATTGAGACTGGGTGTGGTGATGCTGACCTGTAATCCCAGCTCTTGGGAGGCTGTAAACAGGAGAATCACTGAGTCTGATCTAGTAGTGAGACCCCGAACACCCTTTAGACCCTTCCCTAAAAAAAAGAGAGTAAAGGAATCAAGCTTCAGAAGGAAAAAATGTTAAACACTTCAGTGTTCTGTGAATAAATACCATGAGGAATTTGCACCCCAGTTCAAACTTGCATGTGCCAGGTAAACCAAGTACTGCATCCCTTAAAGAAATGGCAAATTTCTGTGCTTGGAAAGCAACTTTCCAATAACAGCGCAGTATTTGATAGGTTTGCAGTTTCTAGGAGCATGACAGAGAGCACAGAAGAGATGGCTTTTAAAGGGCCATTTACAGAGACCAAAACCTCAACTTCATTTGGGTGGTGGTGTGATTGCTGTTTCTAAACTCAGAGTTGTATAGTCCTACTCATTTAGAAGAAACTTCAGAAACATACAAAAGATTTGAAATTTATTATACCAACTACTTAAAATCAACACTTGGAATCATTTTTAAAATAATGTCTCTGAATAATCTCTACTGGCGGCGTTCACTTTTGTAGTTAGGAAACAAGAGTTTTCTCACATCGTTTCCTCTCCAAGCAGGTGCTGTGCTTCCTTTCGGTTCCATATGCTCTAAAACAACCATTTTCCAAATCAAAAAAAATGGGGAAAACAGTTTTTATTACATTATGTGATTTCCCAGTATTTCTTTTTTTAAAGTGAAAAAATACAGACTTTTAACATTTAGGTTCCAATGATTGCTAGGTCTTAGTGACTGTCTTACTGCACTAGTTAGATTTTTAGCCTGCATTTGATGCTTCAGTGAATTCAGGATTTGAATGTTTTGCAGCAGGTTCCCACTTTTCCCTTGAGACAAGAGTGATCTGGCCCAGCTGGTGTAGCAGCTGCCAAGCAAAGAGAAGCTCCGAGACTGAGTTTATGTGGTGGGACAGAAAGGACGTTTTTTTCCTATTGCATAGAGTTATTACTAAAAAGCTCAGTGCATTGGATGTAAATAAAATGGTTTATATCAGTGTACCTGAATGCTCAATATATTTAATTTTGAATATGCATTACAATAAAAATATTATATGATGAACCTGTCAGGCTATTGACTTTTCAATTATAATTTTGTAACTCTGACTTTTTTGCTTTAAAAAAAAATGTCAATATAAGCTTCTCTTCTGGAGGGTTAACATCCTAGGTTTACAGACCAAAAATTAGAGAAAAAGAAGGGCTTCAAGGACAGCCAACATTTTGGCCCTAGCCCTTCAAGGTCTGTGAGAACTCAGGACATAGGAGAATCTATACTGCACCATCACTTAACTCAGTTGTGTCCCAGATTTTCTGATCAAGGAGGTCCTGGGGCCACAGAGGAAAGTGATCAGTGATGTAGCATGTGCCTAAAGAGGGTCACATGGAGAGAAAACTTTCTCTCAGGCTTTCACAGAGAGCAAATTGGTCAAGCAATGGTTGTGACTCATCTGCACACTGACACTGACAAAGGATCCACAAAGTGCGGTACAGGGTTTTGGGATATATCCTGGGGGGACTTGACTGACCTTGTCAGATACAAAAGTTAATTTCTTGTTATACAGGTCTTGCATTATCTTGGTCTTAACCATCCAGCAGAAAAGTGTAGAAATGTGGTATGAAAAATGAAGCCATGTTAATATGCTGAGCTGTGGAAGGCTCAAGTCAACAGCTTTGGACATTGCCAGTCCTGTGGATAGCTCACTCCTATTGTGGACTGCTGGACTATATTGGAATATTTTGCTGAATTCATGCACCTAAATATTTGAATGACAATGGAACACACATCTCTGATAAAACAAAACAAAAAAAGGAGATATAATTCAGCTACATAAATACCTGTAAATATAATATCATGTATGCACCTTGTACAATACCAAAACATTATGAAAACAGTTTGCAATGTATTATTTCATCGACTCTGTATGGTTATGGTGTTTTGAAACTGTCTGATTGACATTTGTATTTCAATAAAATAAAAATAAATGAAAAAAAAAAAAAAAAACAAATGTAGGACAATTTTGCACCTGTATTTACAAAATAGTTAGGATAGATATATAGCTATTTTCTCTTAATTCAATAAGAAGAAAGTTTTGTATTAATAGTGTTTGGACAGGATATCCTGTCTGCATCTTGTGCTGTGAACGACTGCTACAAAGACAACGACGTGCTGCAATGTATTAATTGTTGCAACTCTCCTATCAACCTGTGTTGAAGCTATGTCATTGAAATTTTTTTTCTCAATAAAATTAATAAAAAATAAAGAATGCAGTTACACCTACATTGATAATGGGATTATGGCCCAATAAACTTGTTTTTGTTGAAAAAAAATCTCAATAAAGGAACTCCTAGTTCCAAGGCATATTTTAAAATTATACAATGGATAAAATACTAGCATGTTTATATTGTTAAACTATATTATTATTAGACAATATACCTGTCCATAACCAATCTATCAGATTAATAGGGAAATTTATCAAATTGGCTAGAGTTAATCATTTAACCTCCCTTGATCACATTCCCTGGTAGACATTTATCCAATCTGTTGTCCATCTCCCACACTGTTGGATTCTTGTATTTTTTTAGGTGCTGTTACAACCTGGCAGAATCAGCCCATATCATTGCTTTAAATACCTTTAAACTTTGTACAAATGATAGCATGGATTCTTAGAACACAGTATATCTACATTTTGAAGTCATTTTTATTTCATTAAAGTCATTTTTGGGGGATGGATCAGACCACAGACATTTCACAATTGAGCTAAATCCTCAGCCTCCTGCCCCTCTTGAGACAGGGTTGCTTTGTGCTGTTGATTTTGAGCTCGTAATCTGTGTCAGACTTCTGAGTAGATGAAATTGCAGGTGTGAGCTGTGGTGTCAAGAATTATTTTTAAAAATTTCTTACTTAAATACTTTTCAAATAGAAAAAATATATGTTTTCCTAGGTTGTTCATATTTTAGATGTTGCTATATCTTTCATATTTTAAAGCCAAGGAGTATATATATTAACATTCATTGGTATCATAGTTGTAGATTGTCACATTTTTGTCAATAAATTAATATAATTATTGAAAATCTCATCTCTTTTCAGTTCTTATGTTTTATTTCATTTATTTTTTAGTTTTTATTACTGGAATGAGGACTTCCATTGTCATCCTAAACAGTAGCAATGGTAGAAAGTAATCTTTCCTTGCCCTGAGCTTAGTGCTTTTTTACTTTATAAACTTTCCCTAGTACACATGATGCTAGATTTGGTGAAACATACATGAATTTCTTCACTAGTTATTGATGTATTAATACTTATAATTTTTCTTGCATCAGTTTTGGTGAGTTTCTTAGTAAAATTAGCTCAATATAACCTAAGCATTAGAACACATTAATATATATATTATTAATATATATTATTAATAATATATATATATTAAGCATTAGAATGCATTATATATATTCAATATAATCTTTTTATGTACTGGGTAGGGAGCTCAGGGTTTTGCTCAGAGTAGGAAAGTGTTCTTGTGCCAAGTGACACCGGGTGCCTTTTCATAATGTCTTAAAGACATTATCTAGACTGTGTCTCCCCTGTTTTGATTCTGCCTGAGGTATATTTGTGTGATTTTTGGTTCAGCATATTTTCCAGGACATTTATCTATTACTTGTCTCAACTTCATGTTGTTAAATATTTCTGTTCTTTTTAATTTACTAATATTTGCCTTCACTTCTATTATTTATTCTTTCAGTTAACTTTATTTATTTGTGTGTGTGTGTGTGTGTGTGTGTGTGTTTGTGTGTAGGGTCTCACTACACAGCTTGGACTCCTGGTGATCCTCCTACTTTCAGCCTCCTTAGTGTTGGGATTACAGGCATACTTCACCAGGTCTGGATTTGCTCGCAGCTCAGCATGCCCACGGGTGGGGCTGGCATGACATGAGGTGCCAGGGATCAAACCCCGGGCCCTGAATTACCTAAGCAAGTGCTTAGTGTGCTGAGCTATCTCACTAGCCCTTCACTTAACTTTAGGTATGCTTCTTTATTTTCTTTCTTATTATGAATTGAACTCAGGACCTCATGTTTTTTTAGGAAGGAGCTGTGCTGCTGAGCAATATCCCTTCCTGAGGTGTAACTTATTTTAAGAAAGAGGATTTAAATAAATTTGACATTTTAAAATTTTTTGTAAGGATTCCTTTAAGTTGTACTCTTTTTGTCTTTCTTTCTGTATTGAGTTCAAGGTCTACAGGGCCTACAGGGTCTCACTACATAGACTGGACTTGCAGTGATTCTCTTGATCTCAGCCTCTCAAATGCTTGGATTATAGGTGTGTGCCACAGTGCCCAATCTCAGTCACTGTCTTAGTGTGCCCCACTGGTGTGACTGGCATGGCAAGCCGGGGATCAAACCCCATCTGCTGTGCTCTGCCTAAGCAGGCACTTTAGTCTGCTGAGCTATCAGGCTGGCCTTTTTTTTAAGTTTTGATATGCTGTGTATTTCTTTCTCCTAATTATAACTAGTTTGTCACTTCTGATTCAATTTCCTTTAAGTCTTAATGTCCTTCAGTTCATTGTTATTTTCAGTATTATTACTGATATTAGTGTAGTTTAAAAATGTTTGCTGTCATGTCTTTTAAAATTATATTGTCATCAGGAAACAACATGTCTGACTTTAAAATTTTTAATATGTTTGTTGAGATTAGCTCTAAAGAGTGTTCAAATAATTTTCTTGGTCATAGATTTATGTTATTCTATTAAAGACAAGCTTGATAATTTTTATAGTATTTTTTAAGTTTTAAAGGTCTTTTATTTATTTATGTATTTGGTTCAGGGTCTCACTACACAGCTCAGGCTTGTACTGCTTCTCCTGTCTCAGCCTCCCAGCTGTGGGATTGATCAGAGGTGTGCCCCACCAGCCTGGTTCAGGGTCCGCACAGCACACCTGGGTGTGGTACCAGGGATGAACCCAGGTTCTTGTGTTTACCAGGCACTGCTTAGACTGCCGAGCTATTGCCCCATCCCGGTTGCTTGTAGTCCTAATCTAATTTTTGCTGTTATACAACTTTTAAATAGTTTGTGTTAAATAAATAAATTCCAACACAATTGTAACTGTGCCCATTTTTCCTTACACTTAAATCTATTTTGGATCATATAATTTGAGATTATATTTCATGTACTTTCAAATTTATCATTAAAGCTGTTTTATTTGATTTTTAACATTGTTTGATGCCTGCATCTATTACTATCATTTATTACTGTCTTTAGTTTTTGTGGGTTTTGCTGTTGTTTTTATTTTATTTTATTTTATATCATTTCATTTCACTTATTTTTGAGAAAGGGTCTCATTATATAGTTCAAGCTGGCCTGGACACACTATATAACCCAGACTGGCCTCAGACTCATAGTGATCCTCCTGCCTCAGCCTCCCAGGTATGGAATTATACATGGCTACCACCTTAAATAACATTATTTTTAGTTTTTAGCACTAATAGAATCATTAACTTTCTTTTGACTCAAAATTGTATAATCTATGTTTCAAATGCTTTATTTTTTAATTTTTTACTCCTTAAGTAAAAAGCAAGTTCCATCTAATTTAAAAAGTCCAAATACAAAATTGTTTTTTATAATGGATAACTTCACTTAGTCCATATTTATTTGAATTGATTGATTTAATTAGAAATCATTATTAATTTTAAAATTTTGATTGCTATCATGTCCTTAACACATTCTCATTTTCAAAAATTTAGTCTTTTGAAGTCAGGTATGGTAGTGCATACCTGCAATTCCAGAACTGGGGAGGCTAAGACAGGAGGATAACTATGAGTCTGAGCTGTGTAGTGAGACCCTGTATCAAATACATAAAAAAGATTAAAACGTAATTTAAAAATTTAATCTTTCAGTTCGAATTCTAAGTCCTTTCTTTGTTCAATTATTTTCTTGCATTTATTTTCTTCTCTCCTTTTGTCTTCTGTGTAATATTTTCTTTTTAGTTTAAATTTACTTTTAAATTTAAAAATATTTAACACTTCTCCTTTGCAGCTTAGATTTTCTTGTTCTAGTATTCCATCATAGAACCTACCAACTGATCTTTTGAATCCATACTTCTCACACATGACTGAAGATGCTCTCGAAGGCTTACTGATGACGTTCCCGGCTCTCACATTTAGTGCTGTCTGAACACTTTATTTCTCCCCTCTGATGCTGCTTCATGAAAGCCCAATGCCTGACTCCATGTTACCAAATCTAAGACGTGTGCTTAAACCTTTGTTAGCTCTGTTACTCACACCTGGCGTTATGGTTTCAGTGGACTTCTGAATGAACCTGTGCTGAACCAGTTCTCCTCTTTTCTTTGTTCCTATTTCTTTTTTAGTTTTTTCATATATTTAATTTTTTCTAAAATTGTATATGTAATGTTATAGAAAATACAAGAAACAGTAGAAATGACACAGAATTTCACTAAACAAAATGGCAGGAATTTCACCTCTCTTATTATTTTTACAAATTCTTTTCCCCAGCTTCTCTTACTACCCTCAAAAAGTAAATATCTGCACATCCACATTCCCCAGTGCCTACAACGAACTTTTCTCTTCTGTCATATTTTTCTAAAGCAGCCACAAATTCTGCTGCACTGGTTTCTACAATTCAGTGAGTCATCATATTTTTCTACAGTTTTCTTTCACTTCTCTTCCTTAATAAAACATATTAAATACACGCAGATGCACAAAATTGTTCGGCTAGGCAAAAGATATATATTCATAACCATATTAAAATGCCAAACCTTTTTATAAGTATCTGTGGCATTCTGGTTCCAGATGAATAAACGCAGGAATTGAAATTGTGCCTTTGAAAACAGTTGGGCTAGATGTACAAGGATGGAATAAAAACAATGGTAAAAGAATTATTTTAATTTACAAGCCCATTCTATTACTATTTGAGATACTATTCTATATCATAAAAGTAGAGTTAGCACACTTCAGATTCTTCTGGTGAAGAACATCGATCCTGAAGATGAAACAAGGGCAAGGGTCGGAGCATTACCTCAGAGATCAGAGCGAAGCCTTAAGCTCATCCTTCTTTGAAGACTGTGCAGTGTTTCAATGAAAGGTGATACATGGTTGGACGAATATCATTATCCTAGATTTTGCAGTAACCAGGACCAACATTGTTCATATTGCAAAGCCACCAATCTTCAGCTTTCAGATCGTATAATACATATCTCAACACATATTTTAAGATGTGCGTGGCACACACTTGCAATCCCAGCACTTGGGAGGCTGTAAACAGGAGAATCACTACAACTCTGATCTAGCAGTGAGACCCTAAACACCCTGTAGACCCTTCCCTAAAATACAGAAAAAAGAAAAATAAATGAAGATGTACTATGTCTGTAGGTTCTGTTGATAGAGACATAAAGCCCAGCACAAGAAAATATGTATCACTAGAACAAATAAGCACTACCTTGCCTATAATTTATTTCCAGGAAAATCCATGTGGTTAGGAATCTAATGGTTATTTTCTCAGCTTTCAGGAATGTTCTCCTGGTTGTACATCCTCCACAACGCCAGAGATGGGGTCTCCCGCACGTCTTCCCAGCCACTATCTGAGATTAAAGTTTCATCATCAGGAATTCTCAAAGTAGTACTTTATTGGTAATTATAAAAGAGAACAAAATTCTGATTAATTGATATATTGTTCTGAGTTAACTCTTCAAACTACTTTTTAATTGATTTGTTTTTGAGATTTTCAAATGTGAATCTAGATTAAAGTAAAAAATGTGAATCTAGATTAAAGTAAAAAATGTGAATCTAGATTAAAGTAAAAAAAAACAAAAAACAAAAAATGTTCATCATGATGTAAACCATATTAAGGAACTTTGAAAGAGGGGTTTTCTGCTACCAAGTGTGTTATATGAATTGCTGAAATGCTATTAAATTTTCCCATTTAGACTTTAAGAGCTAACACTATCTAAGTACAGGCCTGAAGAAATAGATCACTTGTTATTAAGGGCCAACTGCTTACCAACCTGATTGATTTATTTCTCTAGAGTGGCTTATAATCTTAGCTATTCACATCCATATCTCACTGTCATAACTTCCACATTTCAAGGAAGAGTGATCTAAATTTCCAAGTCAAAAACTGGTTGAAATTGAAAAATCCTTGAGAGGGCTGAATAATTAGCCAGTTCTACTTATCTTGGGAATGGAAAAGTTAAAAAAAGTATGGCAGTCCCTGACATTGGCAGCCTGGGAGTGTTAATTTAACCAAAGTTTACTGTGTAGCACTTAAACAAGAATTATAATCAAAGCTATGAGAACACAGTATTTACACAGGAGAGAAATAAACTTGCCATTATCCATCAATGGGGTCTTTGGTCTCATTAACTGATGGCCTAGCTAGGACAATAGAATACCTGACAGCAATTTAATTATTGGGCTCTGTTTTTCAATCTCAAATTTTTTCTCTGCTTCTCTTTTGGAAAGAGGAGATTCTGTGCTACACGTGGGAGACACCAGGACACACCCTGGGGGCTGCCCTCCTGGGCCCCCAGCTGACAGCTTCTTCAGACATTGCCTCAGTGCAGAGATCACATTGTGGGAGAGCACACCTTCCTCAGGGAGGCGCATCTAGTCTTGGATCACGACAACCATTTCAGCTCTGTGTCACTCCTGGTGAGCCGGGTCCATTTCTAAATGTTCTTGCTATAGCCTGTCTTGCCTTTTGCCTTTTCTTTTCCAAGATGCACTTTCCTAACAAAGAGCCTGGCAAACTGCATCTCCATACCTGCTACCCTCAGCAAAGGACAAATCCGATAGCATCATGAGGTCTGTACTGTCTTATGTTAATTTGAGAGGGCTCTGAACATACTCATCCGTATACTATTAAGAGAAAATTCATCAAGAAATGTGAAGAGATGGGTTTAATGCAAGTGGGCCAAAGTTTCATGTCAGTTATTTGAACTTTCTTAGGACAGTAGAGTGGGAAATTCTGCACCAATGGGAAAGATTTGTCCTGGTCATACTGAAAAGATTTGAAGTTGCCATTAAAGTACCACCAGGAGCAGTGGAAAGAGAGCTCACTTAGCACTTCATTGGACTTCTCTTCCTCTTGGTCTCTGTTTCATTCATAAAGAAAAGAAGGGCTGATGATATAACTCAGTGGCATAGTGCCTGCCTGGCATTTACAAGGTGCTGAGTTCAATTCCCAGTACAAAAAAACAAAACAAAAAACACCTAATTGGAAAACAATTAAGGTTTTTCTTGCAACACAAAACCTATTAAATAGCTCTTCTATGAACTATTATGTTTATCAACAGTACTTTGGAATAGAGATCTACAATCTATTAATACATATTTAAACTTGTTATGAATGTGCATACATTAGGGAAACCTGTTTTCTGATTCGTTGTTTTTCCTTTTAAATTCAGGCCTATGCCTGTTCTTCCAGGAATGAGTTCACTGCTACTGCAAACCTGCTCCAAGTCCAGGTAAATG
>PVKA01048745.1:0-13605 GCA_004027165.1 Ctenomys sociabilis
AAATTTGGTCTCTTGGATGTGATCCAGCCCCTCATTCTCCACAGGTAGATAGCAGTATTGGCCTGCATAGGGAGCTTGTTAGAAATGCAGGTGCTAAGGCCCACCCTGGACCTTTTGGGTCGGAACCTGCATTTTTCATGAGATCCCAGGTGGCTTGTGTGCACAGTGATGGTCGAGAAGTGCAGGGCTCCATCTCACCCCTTTTCATTTAGCATTATGTCAAACATCTATTTGTGTTGCTATCTGGTGTATATAATCCATTTCTTAGCATAGTATTTTGTCTTCTCCACCAAAAGTACCTTAATAGCAAGCAAAATTATGGAGATGTGAAAAGATCAGTAGTTTCCAGGGTCTTGTAGGTGTCCTAGGGTCTTGCTCCCCTGGCCCTGGGTGCTAGCACACTGGAGGCTGTGTCTCCAAAGGGCTTGCCTGTTGTTCAAGTAGGGGCACCTCTGCCACACTCTGTGCAGCTCAGGAACTATTGAAGCTTTGCCAAGAGCAAGTCCTTTGTCCTACTGGGGCTATTCTAAGTGGGAGGAACAGGTAAGGACATGGTCTGGCCCCCAGGACATCGTTGGGTCTGCCTGTTTAGTACCAAGCTGTGCCCTCAGCACCCATTCCCAAATGTTTCTTCAAGTGGCCATTGTTATTTATTTATTTATTTGGCGCAGGGTCTCACTATTCTGCTTGGACCCCATCTCAGCCTCCCCAGGGCTGGGATTATAGTCATGCATCACCATGCCCAGTTTTGGTGGCCAGCATGGCATGCAGTATCCAGGACTGAACCCAGGTCCTTGTGCTTGCCAAGCAGTGCTTAGGCCACTGTGCTATCTCCCCAGCCCTCCATTATTATTTATGATTCTCAAATTTTCTTCTTTTTAAACAAAAATGACCAGACAACCCAGGAATGACAGAATCAAGAATGCACATGGCCAGGAGGCACATATATGTGTCAGGGTCTTCCAGCTCCATGAACCAGGGAGGCCTACTAGGTGGGAAGTCACCGTCAGTGGAGTAGAGTCGTGCTGTCCCCTGTACTTGAGGGGAGCAGACCAAGGCAAGAACAGACTCTAGATAATAGCAGAGTGGAGAGCTCCCTCCAGGTGTAGCCACTGCCATGACATGGTGGCTTCTCACTGCCACAGCTGTGGGACAGACGCTCAGTGTCTTTGATGGAGGGAAGCCTTCTCTAACCCTCCTTGTTTGATTTTTGCTTCAGTTCTTTTGCAATTGAACATTAAAGAGAGGCTGTGTGACCTTTGGTACCTGTGCTGTTGACAGTATCTGAACCTTTTGTATGATCTTCCTACCCAGTGCCCAAGAGTAGAACGAGGTGGGGCTGACACAGCAGAAGCAGGTCCTCCACCTGTGAGCAGTACCTCTGGGGCCTGGGCAAGGTGCACGCTATGCTTCCTATAGTGAAGATGTTAGCTCAACTTCAAAATGGGCTATGAGCCTGCGAGTCATGCTAAGAAGTTCCAGGGAAGGAAGGACCCCTCAGACCTGCTTGAGCAAGACATCAGTATCTTTAGAGCCTATGGTTCTGAACATAGCCTTTCAGTGCTCTGAACCACAGGGCCCCTCTCTAAGATGGGAATCCTACCGTATAATCCCAGCATTTGGGGGCTGAGACAGGATGATCTCTGTAAGTTCAAGGCTGACCTTAGCTACATAGTTAGTTCAAGGCCATTCTGGATTACACAGTGAGACTCTGTCTGTAAGTAAATAAACAAACTAGGAATTGTCATATTTGTATCTCACTACTGTTGTGTGGCTGAGATGTGAGTGACATGACTGGCAATACCCTATGAAAACACTCAGAGTGGTGTCTTTGTCATTTGCCTCATTGCTGGGACAAAATACCCAACATCTACTTTAAAAGGGAGAGGTTTACTTTGGCTGATGTTTTAAAATGTCAGTGTTTGCTTTGTCAGTGCTATTGCAGAAGGGCCTGGGCAGAGAACAGCTGGCTGTTCAGTTCATGGTAAAAGAGAGTTAAGAGTGTGAGGTGACGAGCCGGGAGAGGAGACACGCCCTCCAGAGCCTGCCTCCACTGACTTGCCTCTTCCACCCTATCCTACCTCCTAGCACAAACCAGCTGTAACGCCTTGTTATATTTTGTATCTAGGTGTCCCCCCAAAGCCTCATGTAGTTAACAGGGCAGCTTCTAGAGTTTATGATAATTCATGATCCAATGTGGAGATTATGGATGTGAGTGCTACCCCTGCCCTGGCTGGGTAATCTGCATTAGCGTAAGGAAGGGAGAGAGGCTTCCAGGAAGCTGTAGCTGCTGCCCTTCCTTTTATTCTTTGCTGTTTTCCACCACCATGAATGGTTGCCCTCCGCCCTGTGCCACTCTGCCTTGGAGCCAGCTGAAACCTCCACTAATTGTGAGCTAACTATACCTTTCCTTCTGTAATTTTGGTTATCAGGAATTTTGGTCCAGCAATAAAAGTAACTTAAGACACACCCCATAATCCAGTCATCTTCCCAGAGCCCCACCCGTGTTCACATGAGGCTTGGGGGGTGCATCAAGATATAAACCATTAAGAGTGGGTACCGAGACAGTGACTGTAGTCACAGAGTCAGGTGTCTTCCTCCCACATAGAAATGGAAGAAACCAGCCGTTTCATGGTTCTCCCTTGCTTCTTCATTTATGCATTTTGTACTCCCCACCTCACCACCATAGAAGGAAACTCCATTCAAACAGGGAAAATGGTAAAGAAACAAGTAGAGCTGGGAGCCAGGTTGGTGTCACCGTGAAGGACTTCCAGGCCTGATATGCAGAGCTGGCACGGGGAGTCGCTGAGTCCAGATGCTGTCACTCTGAGATTGGTGCTGCCACACACGGTTTTCTTACAGGCTCTCTTTGGTTTGGATCGTCTACTGCTTTGCCAGTGGTGGCTGAGACTGCACCAAGTGTTTCTCCCTGATGTGTAGAGTGCGGAGGGGACACACATGCGAGAAGATCTTTGATCTGGGTCATTGGCATCAAGCAGCCCTTTCATATCCTTAGAGCTTGTAGCACCCAGCAGGAAGGAACAGAGACAGGGTCTTGTGACGCTGGCTGACAGGAACTTGTGGGCCCTTGGGCATCCTCCCCAGAGACCCTGATGGCTCCTGGGAGCCTGCATTTCTACCAGACTGTCAGTAATGCTGTCCCACTAGTCTGGAACCACGCTCAGAGAAGTAAGGCTCCTTATAGCCCACCATCCAAATCTAGCCTGTAGCCTGCCATCCATGTCTGTAAATGAAGCTTTAGGGGGATGTGGTCACTCCTATGTATTTCCATATTGTCTGTGGCTACTTCTACACTACAGTGGCAAAATAAGTACCTGTGACAGAGACCATATGGCTCACAAAGCTGAAAATATTTACGGTTTGGCTTTTTCAAAAAAGACTGCCAACCTCTGCTGTAGAGGTTCCTCAGTGCCCTGGTCCCAGAGCTTCTAATTACAGGTACAGGACATCTCTTCCCCACTTTCTTTCACTGGCAAATAGTACTTTAAAAGACCATTCCTGGCAGACTGCCGCCTCTGCTATGCATTGAAGCATGTTTCCTGGAAGAAGTAAACATACTGGTAATTCCTGCAGTTTACCTAGATCTTTGTAGATCTGGAAACACCTAGAGTATGCTGTATCCATCTTATGGAGGTACTAGCTGAGGCTCAAAGGAGAAATATTTCCTGTGGTCATATGCGACATGAGTGACAAACCAAGGTCACCCATCCTTTCTGCCTGTTTTGTGCATAGAATTGCATGCCACTTGGTGAATTAGATGCCTATTGCTATCTAACACGGTACCCCAAAACTTAACGGCTTGTGCTCGCTTTGGCAGCACATATACTAAAATTGGAACTTCATGGCTTAAACAAGTAGGAGACATACATTATTGCTCATGATTTCCTTGGGTCAGGAATTCACAGTCCCGTGAGCTGGGCAATTCTGGATCTGGTCTTTTCCAGAAGCCTGGTCAGATGTCAGCTGTGGCTGTAGTCATTTAAGGCCCAGCTTGTGGGGCTGACAAGTTGGTGCTGGCTGTCGGTGGAGTCTGGCTCCTGCCGCCATGGGCCTCTGCATAGACCACCTATACATAGGCTGTGTGTCCTCACAGCATAGTGGCTCACTTTCCCAGAGGCAGGCAGCCAGGGGACACTGGATCATTTCCATGACCTGCCCTCCCGAGTCACAAGCATGGTTCCTATCACATGCTGTTTATCATAGGTAGGTCGTATACTGCAGACTGCATGCAAGAGGGGTGTCAGAGAATGTATAGCCATGTGTTAAAACTTGCTCCTCCTGTGGGTTATTCACCCAGACAAATAGCCACCCAGAAAAGTGGTGGGCTCTGGGCTCACCACCACTGCCTATGCCTGGCGCCCGCATAGGCAGTGCTTGGACGACCTCTAGTGGACAACAGCGGGGCTCAACACGTTTGCTGAACAGAACTGACCTGGGAGTGGGATCTGGAGAGAGGGCAGCTTAAAGACCGTGTGGCTCCTTGATTGTCCCAAGGAGGGGTACACTCTTTTATCCTATCATCTTTGTTTTGATGTATTAATAATGTGATTTATTTGAAAAAATACAGGAAAGAAAAATATAAGTGCATGTGTGCATTTTTCCCTGATGCAGGAGTAAACCAGGCATGGTGGCACATGCCTGTAATACCAGCACTCAGAAGGCTGAGGCAGGAGGATTACTGTTAGGATTTTTAAAATTTATTTATTTATTTATTTGGTACAGGGTCTCGCTATGCAGCTCAGACTCATAGTGATCCTCTTGTTTTCGGCCTCCGCGGTGCTGGGATTACAGGTGTGCACCACCACGTCTGGTTTCCGTAGCTGGCACGGCATTTCCAGGGTTGCCGGGCTAGCATGGCATGTGGTGCCAGGGGTAAAACTTTGGTCCTTGCGCTTGCCAGGCAGGTTCTTAGACCTCCGTGCTATCTCCTCATTCTTGGATCACTGAGTTTGAAGCCAGCCTGGGATACATGAGTTCATGGCCAACCTAAACGACTTACATAGACCCTGCCTCAGAAAAAAATTTAAGAAGAATATCTACCATGGTAAGTGGGAATTGGCTGACTTTTTTAAAAAAAAGTGTCAGATAGTAAATCTGTTAGGCTTTGCAGCCAAGAGGTGTGTATTCTGCCTTTTTATCATAAAGTAATCACAGTATGAATCATCATGTCTGTATCCCTGGTTTCATAACATAGGCTGAGTTTCGTGTGGTGACGGGCCAGGGCTTGTCCATTTGTGGTGAAGACGTGTCATCTTCTCTCACACTGAACAGGAGCAGGAATCCTGGGCCTCATCTGGTGCTCTAGTCCCCTAGCACCATGCCAGCTTGGAGTAGGTGCTCACAACTGACTTGCTGACTCAAAATGGCTCTTCTATCGACTTCTATAGTATATGAAGGGGTCCTGCCCATTAGCTCAGTTGATAAGTGCCTGCTTAAGCAAAGCAGTCAGGCTCAGGAGTCTGTCGTTCGATCCCTAGATCCTCATGCCTTACCAGACCTGCCCTTAAGGCATCCTGAGCCAGTGTGCTGGGGGAAATCCTTATAATGTGTGAAGTTTCTTTGATATTTCCTGGAATTTTTTAAGTAAAGAGCAGCATAATCTCTGTATTGCATGTTTAAATCCTCAGAGCAAATAGGGTTAGCTGCCATCCCTGTTTCCTGTTTGCTTCTGCCCTAATGCATGGTATCTGAGAGATGCAACAGATCCCAGGCCTTTGTGGTGGCCATCTGAGGAGCGCCCCCGGGGCCCACCAGCAGCAGGCAGTTGCTTGGGAATCTTGTCTTGCATAATCAGTGAAGGCTCACACAGAGGTATCTGTTGCTTTCACTACAACTCACTTTTGCCCAGAGAGGGCTGGCAGGCTGGATTCTAGGAATGCCACCTCGTGAAGGCAGCCAGAAAGCAGCAGAAGCCAGCTTCATGTCACAGACATCAGCCTCAGGCGGGTCCACCATCTGCCAGACTGCCCAGTGTCTTCAGTTACAGTACAGTAACTGTCACTGCAAGGGCATGTGGTCAAAAATATATATTAGGAATAACATTTAATTAATTTTATTTTATATATTTGGTACAGGGTCTCACTGTGCAGCTCGGGATCATAGTGATCCTCCTGTCTTTAGCCTCTCCAGTGCTGGGATTACAGGCATGCGCCACCGCACCACCATGCCATCTCAGTGGCGGGCTCAATGCACGGGGGAGCGGGGCTGGGGCAGCTTGCGGTGCCAGGAATCGAACCCTGGTCCCTGCGCTGGCCTAGGCAGGTGCTTAGGCCCCTGAGCTATCTTGCTGCCCCATATTTAATTTTAGAAGTGAGACAGAGAACCCAGTTGTAGAGGTGCATGCTTATAATACTTTGAGAGGTAGAGGCAGGAAGATTAAAAATTCAAGCCCAGGCTAAGAAACTTAGCAAAACCCTGTCTCAAAATAAAAAAGATAAATAAGTAAAGGGCAGGGGTATGTAGCTGTGGCTCAGTGCAAAGGCCAAAAGGCCCTGGGTTCAGTCCTCAGTAGAAAGAAAGAAAGACAGAGAGAGAGAGAGAGAGAGAGAGAGAGAGAGAGAGAGAGAGAGAGAGAGAGAGGAAGGAAGGAAGGAAGGAAAAGATAAGATATTCAAGTGAACTCATCTTTTATTGTTCAGAGGCTACACTGGTGGACATATCCACCCATCAAAAACATAACAAAAATGTAAAAAAAAATCAAATGAGCAATAAAATGGAATAAATAAGATGGTCAGTGTCACTTTTGTTCTCAAAGATAGTTCTGGAGATTCTAGCCAACGTACTAATGCAAGAAGAGAAAATCTTATATCTGTAGTTATGCAGCAGAAGTCTTAGTTTGAACTTTTCAGGAAGTTAACTGACATTAATAGGGTGACAAAATACCTGTAAACTAAAAGGTTTGTAACAAATAGCTTGTTCTTTCATCATTTAGAGTCTTCTCTTTGTATAGTGTTGTGAAATTTTGTGATGCATGTTGGTTTGGGTCTTTTTATACATTGTTCACAGTACTCAGGAGGAGCCCTTTTACACAAAAATTCATTCCTGAAATTCTGAGTGTTCTGCTTAATTTCTTTTCCTCAATTCTATCTGGTCTCCATTTCTGGAACTTAATAATCAGATGATTGACTTCCCAAAGGCATCTCTGACTTACATTCTCTCTTTTCTCTTCTCTCTCTCTCTTTCTCTTTTTCTATCTCTGTCTCTCTGTTTGTCTCTCTCTCTCTCTCTCTGTGTGTGCTTCACTGTGTTTTCTAGGGTTTTTTTTTTTTCAGTTTTATCATATAACATTCCTACTGAGTTTTAAATTCGGCTGTCCTGCTGGGTATGGTGGTGTATGCCTTAATCTGAGCGCTTGTGAAGCTGAGGCAGGGGAAATTATTGTGATTTCGAGACCATACTGGGCTACAAAGTGAGCTCAGGGCAGCCTGTGATCTGCATAATGAGGCCATCTCAAAAATAAATAAGTAAATAAATAAATCTGTTGTCCTATTTTTAATTCCAGAAACTTTTATTTTTGAAGGAGTATTTGTGTTGAAGTCTTTTTTTTTTTTTTTTTTTTTTTCTTGGCTATTTTCTTTTCTCTCTTCAAAGTTACTTTTCCCTAGTTTGGTTTGGTTTTTTGAAGTTTTTGTTTGCTTATTTTTGAGGAGTCTTGCTGTGTAGTTCAGGCTGGACTCCAAATTACAATTCTCATTCTTCAGCCTCCCAAATCTGGGGTTACAGGCATGTGCCACCACACCCAGAAACCCAACTCATTGTTTGGCCTCAGTTCCCTGCCTTGTCGCACAGACTTGCAGTCTTTCTAGCTCCAGGAAGCTTGGTTTTCTGCCTGTGCTTGAGTGCAGATCTGTTCCCATGCTTTGAGACTATGGATGAGACTTAACCACTTTGAGCTTCTTTGTGGATTAGTGTGCATGTGAGAAAATCCCCAAAGCTAGCTCCTTTCTTGTGTTCCTGTAAAGAGGTAGCTACTAATATTCTAAAAGCCAAGTAAAAGGAACAGTTTAGGGCTTGGAACCTCCGAGGAAGTCTTGTTGAATCTGAGATTTTTGTTTAAGGCATGTGTCCTTCAATTCACACTCTTCTTTGCTTTACCTTCTTCAGTGTCTTCCCAATCAGAAGTGGCTTTGCCATCCAGGGGACATTTGGCAAAGTCTGGAGACATTTTGTTTTGTCCTTAATAGAGAGGAAGTAGAGACTTGTTGCTGGCATCTAGTAGGTGAGAAGACAAGGTTAGTGCTCTAAGTGCCCTCAGTGCGCAAGACCAAAACAGAATTATTTGCCCAAAATGTCAATAAATCTAAGCATTGAAGAATCCCTTGACCTAGAGAATAAACTTGCACATTAATAACATAAATGAAATCCTTACTTGGGGATTTGGAGCAACAAGGAGCATAACGCTTTAGCTGCTTTTCTTTCAGTCAGCAACCACCAGCCTTCCCCAACCAGCACAGCCTCTGCTCACAGGTGGGGAAGTATTTCAGACTTCACAGTGAGGTTGGTTTTTTTCTTGGACTTTCTGTTAACCAACATAACACCGACTTTCTTACTCTTTGGGGCCATTTTTACTAAGTTTCAAGGAAGGATTACTCCTTTCCTATTGATGATTTTATTTTTATTTTATTTTTTTTTTTTTTGTCTTTTTGAGACAGGGTCTCACTATGCAGTTCAGGCTGGCCTTAAGCTCACTTTGTAGCTCAGGCTGGTCTTGAACTCACAACAATCCTCCTGCCTCAGCCTCCCGAGTGCTGGGATTACAGGCGTGCGCCACCACGCCCGGCCTATTGATGATTTTAGAAGGATTTTGGAAAGGCGTGAAATTAGATTTATGTGCTCAGGCTGGCATCTTTACCCAGAAGCCTGGATGAAGTGTGCGTGTGCACTGCAGGGGCTGGCACGGGCGCCAGCGGTGAGCGTAGATGCGTGCGATGCAGCAGAGGTATCAGAAGCTGGCCCAGCATACGGAAAGCTTGCTAGGAAGAAATAAAAGTAGCTTTTACTTACCTTATACGTAGAACTCAGCTATATTTGCATTAAAAATGTAAACACATACAGAACCCTAAACAAATAGAATATTTTTGTAATCTTGTGTAAAGCAAGGTCTTCCTAGGCAGACAGAAGACTGAGCTAGTGACCAGTGAACTTAGTGACCAGTGAGCTATGTAAAAAGGTAAAACTTTTGTATGACAAAAGACACCATGAAGTTTAAAAAAAAACTAGATGAAGGAACTGTTTGCCATATACATAGTTTCTTGCGTGTGTAGTTGTGTAAAAATCTCTGCAACTCAGAAAATGATTTCTAAAAATTATTAATAAATAAGGAAAGAACTATAGGACCAGGGATATAGCTCAGCAGCACAGTGCCTTCCTGGCAAAGTCAAGGTCCTGAGTTTGATTCCAGATCCCCCCTAAAGAAAGAGTAACTAACTAATAACCTTTAAAAACATTCTTTACTGTTCTCAGCACAGATAAGTAAAATGCAAATGAGATCAGAAATAAGACCATGAATCATGAGTGGTTTTTAATATGCAGCCTCTGCACCACGTTAGCAGAGCAGCAGCTGAAACCTTGCTAGAAATGCAGATTCTCCCACCTGCGTCTGGATCACAGATTTTGGGTGTTGTCATGCCCTGCAGCCTACTTGAACACATCCTCCAGAGGATTCTGGTGACCACCCATTTTGGGCTCAGGGCTCTGTAGCCAAGAGAATGGAGGAAGCACCTTCTAGATGTGTGTGAGTCACAGTGCTGTAGCTGGACTTAAGAGTGCATACTGTAGGGTTACATTTGCTATATGTGGAGATCAAATGCTAGCAAAGCCAATCAGGATAAAATAAAACTCAGGATAAAAAAAAATAAAAGTTACTGTTCTTCAAGGGGAGCAGCAGTACCCAGATACAGGGGTGAAGTATCCAGGTGCTGGCTGGGTTCTGTTTCTTGGTAGGTGTGCTGGTTACACAGGTTTGCTTGGTTAGTGAAAATTCACCACGTTGTTCACTTAGGATTTGTTCCACTTTTAGTCTATGCTATAGAAAGTAGAGAAATGCAAAACATGGGTTCATCCTTCTTAAAAATTTTTTTTTTTTTTTTTTTGGTGGAACCAGGGATTGAACTCAGGCCCTTGCACTTGCCAGGGAAGGGCTTATTCCACTGAGCCATCTCCCCAACCCCCTTCTTAAAAAATAATAATAAGCCGAGTGTGGTGGTGCATGCCTGTAATCCCAGCACCTGGGAGGCTGAGGCAGGAGGATTGTTGTGAGTTCAAGACCAGCTTGAGCTACAAAGTGAGCTTAAGGCCATCCTGAACTGCATAGTGAGACCCTGTCTCAAAAAGACATTAAAAAAAAAATAATAATAATAATGTTTTCAATCATTCAAAACCTGAGAATTAGCCCAGCTTGACAGTGTGCAACTGTAGTCTAAGCTACATGGAAGGCTGAGGCAGAAGTGTCACTTGAGACCACAAGTTCAAGTTCAACATAGTGAAACTGTGTCAAACACAAAACATAGGAATTTAATCTGGTGAAGGTGGAAGGGAAATCATGTGTATGCTGATGAGAAAGTAAGCGAGTACAGTGTTTTTGTAGAACAATTTGGCATTACCTCTAAAGCTTAAAATAATCTAGAAATTCTGCCTCTAGAACTGTGCCCTGGAATTGAAGCATCCAGAGGTACATATTGTGAGAATGTTCCCCAGACATTTTTAAACAGGCATAAAAGAGATGATATAATCTTCCTTCTGTAGTGGACAGGTTGTAGCGAACAATGGGAAACTGAGCGATTGTGCAGATTGGTACAGCTCAGCACCCACGGTGGTGTGGAACAATATCCGCGTGCCATTGCCGACCAACAGGAGCAGGTTGTGGGCACTCTGCATGTTCGCCACATTGCTGGGGAGAAAGAAAAGCTCATGCAGGTGGTGGTTATAAATGCAAGTGAAAGGGTTAGGAAGGATCCTCACAAAATCATTTATGTTGGTCTTTTTCTTGAGTTTACTATCAGGAATAGGGATGGATGGAGGCTGTCGTTTCCTTACATACCCCCATGTTAACTTTTTGTCCTCAGGTCATATTTTAATTTTTTAAAAAAGTTTTAGCGTTACTCTTCAAAAAATTCTGAACTTTAAAAATGTTTATCAGGGGAAAAATAAATGATACTTGTGTAGTCTAAGCACATAAAGATCTAGGATTGGTCTTATATGCAAACACACACCAAGAAGGAGATGAGTAATGTTTCTGTAAAGCGATTTCCATCAGTATTGCTTATAGAGAGAGATAAAAGGCTTGCTCTAGATATATTTCCGTTACCTAGGAAATTCACTAGGGTAGAACAGTTCTTTTCTTGACAGGGACATTATTTTTACTGTGTTTGCTGTGAGGTCGTAGGCCAAGTGTTCTGCCCTTTGAGAGACAGCTTGGTTAATATTGTCCCTGTGGGGTTGGGGAGATGCTTCAGTGGAATAAGAGCTTCCCTGGCAAGCGCAAGGGCCTGAGTTCAATCCCCAGTTCCGAAAAAAAAAAAAAAAAAAAAAAAAAAAAATTGTCGCCGGGCGTGGTGGCGCATGCCTGTAATCCCAGCACTCGGGAGGCTGAGGCAGGAGGATTGTTGTGAGTTCGAGACCAGCCTGAGCTACAAAGTGAGCTTAAGGCCAGCCTGAACTGTATAGTGAGACCCTGTCTCAAAAAGACAAAAAAAAAAAAAAAAAAAAAAATTGTCCCTGTGTATATAAGTGACCACAGCTAGCAAACTAAACAAAGCAGCTCTGGACACCAGCCTCAGCTTGCTCATTAATGAAAAACTGTTTTGCATTTATCGCCAAGAGCTCTTGATTGAACCCATTTAGCTAGACACAAGCTTGTGCAGGAAACCTAAACCTTTGTGAATCCAGAGAGATGCTGCAAACACGTTTGAGGTGCCTTCTCACTCACTATTGTTTGCTGTGTGAATCATGAGCAAAGGGTGCCCGTGACCCCAGCCCTTTGAGTCAGAGGCCCAAAATGTTCTTCGAGATGCTGCTCTGCTTGATTGCAGCCGTTAGCAGTCCTACCGATCCAAGGCAGTGTCAAATACAGGTGTATGGATTACCTGTCATTTAGAATGAACTTGGACTCTAAAACCCTGAGAATGTGAGGTTGGGTGCTTTCTGGATTTACATCCATTTTGTACATCTTCACTTTCAATAAATTTTGTTGCCACAGATGTAAGCACGAAAACACATCTCCATTAAGTGCATTTTCTTTGGAATTCATATACGATGTCAAGCAGATAAAACATTGTCAATGTCCAACTCTAATAAGGAAAAACAGCAGTGCCCAGAATCCGTTATCTGCTCCTCAGTGTGGGCATCCAAATGCTGCCACAGATGGGCTTCTCCTGGGAAGCAGTCTGGAATGTCTTGGGAAACCTGGGTTTAGCAAGCCTCACAGAAGCCTTCCTCCTTAAAGAATGACCTATGGTCTGCTCCCTGCAGCTTCTACTGACTGATAGGTCTCCAGCTTCCACACACTTGGTAGACTGAAAACTGAGCTCATGAACTATTCCTCTACTGTTTGAGCTATATCAGTGAAACCCTAATCTTCTCGTTACATCTCTCTACAGAGATCTGGAATAATTCATTGCAGTTTATTCCTCACCCTATTTCTAACCCATAAAGCCCTGTCTACTCCTGAAATTTGTTAAGAATTTTTGGACAGGATATCATGTTTGCATCTTGTGCTAAGAGTTACTACTACTTTTAAAGGCAACAATGTGCAATGTATTAATTGTTGTAACTTTTCTATCAACCTGTTTTGAAGCTGTCTCATTGTAATTTTTTTCTCAATAAAATTAATAAAAAAATGAATTTACTCAGTGGTCAGTGTTCACTGCCACCGTCCTGGTCTTGAAGACATTGTCTTCTCCCACATGGGTTGTTGTGCGTTCTCTGAGCCTGCCCCTGCCTAGCTTTGCCCCTCCATATCTGTTCTTCACATGCAACCTGTGTTGTCTTAGAAAATGGATCCTAACCTTATTGATTTCTTGCTTAAAACCCTCATACCACAACTCGGGTGTCTGGGGCCCACACAATCTGACCCACCCTGCTGCGCTAACATTTTACTCCAATGTCCTGACCTCCTTCCTGTACCTCCTTGCAGGTTCTAGAAAGCAGCCAGACCCTCCCAGGCCACAGGCCTGCTGCTCAGACCCTCCCTGACACTTGTGTGCCTGGAAACAAAGCTACATCTGCCTGTCGTGGAGCCTGGTCATATGCTTTACCTTCTACATAGCATTTGCAGAGTTGCACAGCTAGAGTTACTCAGGTGCACTTTCTTCTAGACTCCAAGCTGTCCACCAGCAGGCTCTGCTCACCTCGAATCCCACTCTGTCCTTAAGGCCTGCTGGAAGGGAGCCTCTCATGTTGTGGGTGCTCAAGTGACAAACAAAGGAGTGACATCTATTTTCCCAGCTTTGTGATTAGCATTACTTCAGTATTTGATCATGAATACTACAAAGAAAGATAACAGCATGACCTGAAGAAAAAAGTCCTTTGTCATATGCTGGACTTTTTTTTTTTTTTTTTTTTTTTTTTTTTTTTTTTTTTTTTTTT
>PVKA01048746.1:0-13616 GCA_004027165.1 Ctenomys sociabilis
GAGGTTTATTTTTGATCATCACCTAGGTCTTTTGTTCAGTAAGAGGACAAAACAGGATGTTCTGTCCTGTTGCCCTGACCTTATTTTTTTTAGGTGGATATCTTATCTGAGGCATCCTCCCCAGTCAAATCATGGTTGCTGTGGGTTTCAGTTTATTAAAAAAAAAAAAAGGCTAAAAGCTTAATCTTTCCCCTTTATTACAAAATAACTTAGTTTTTTGCATTCTCCATAGATGATGGCAAATTTTCTTTCCTTTTACTGTTGAAGGAGAGAGCAGTGTCATTGTGAGTGCAGAGACGGGGACAGTGGGGTACTGGTGTCCACCTCTGGATAGTGGGAGCTGTTCCCAGCCACTTTGGGGATGCACGTGCTTTCTGGTGTGACACGATGTCTGCAAAATGTCCAGGCTGACCCTGTGCATCTCTCCACCGGCTGCTGGGAATCGGCCGCTTCCCAGAAGGTGAGGCACAAGCACTGCGGCCAGGGCTGTGCTTGTTAAAGCTCTCATGAGTGGCATGAATCCCAGGCCAGGCCACACTGGCACAGGCCCCACAGTGGCTCCCTGATGGGAGATCAGGCCTGGCTTTGGGTGCAGGCCATGTAGGTGCTGTCTCCATGGGAACCGGTGCTCTCCCTCCACTTCCAGGTGTGTGGCTGCTGGCAGCACTGACTGGAAGATTATGTAGCAACTAGACTCTGGCTGCAGGAGGGTCAGGGGCTGTGTACTGAGCTGGAGATGCCTGCTCTGCCAGCCTGGACTCCTAGGAGGAGGACACAAAGGTCCAGAGCAAGTACTGGAGGGATGCAACAAGGGGCTGGGGATGAGTATAGCCCTTTGCCACCAAGTCCCATTTGACAGTTCAGTACCAGCGGAGACACACACAGGTACTAAAGGCTGCAGAGGATGCTGCACTGATCCTTGTCACCCAGGAGGAAGGGGAGCTGGTTGGCTCATCACATGCTGATTGGGGGCCAGGGCCAGAGCTGCACAAGTACCAGGACTTCAGCTGTGGAGAGAGAAGGGGCTCGGAGGAAATCCAAGACTGGGCCAGCCTGTGGGGCAGTGAGTGTGCCAGGGTGGGACAAGGAGGCAGGACACCCACTTAGAAGCTGTGAGCTCAGAGCCTGGCATTCCTGACTCTTTCATCAGAGTTATGAATCAAAGTGAAGGACAAGCATTTGCAGGGCTCTAGCTGGTGGCGAGGTGCTCGGGCGCTGGGCCTCTACTGCAGCTGTGACCTCTTCTCCCTAGCTGGCTCCCCACCCACCTCAGTGTCTCCATATGGAAAGTGGGAGAATGGCACTGTCCGCCTGGTGGGGCTGCTCTTAGGAATTGCTAGGAGATATGAAAATAATCTGATGTGAGGCAACACAGTCATGGCATGTAAGGTGCTAGAAAGGGGCTGGTACAGAGGGGTCACTCGGTGGGCTCCTGCTAGCACTGGCACTTGTTAGCGTCATGCTATTGCCTGTCAGGGAGGGTACACAGTGCCTGCCTGTATGTGTCCCCCACGTGGGCCACTGGGAATAGCCACACTGGTATCCCGCTGGCTCACCCGGTGCATGGCTGGGAGACACCCACATGTGCCATGCAGGTGCTGGCAGGCATCACACTGTGAGGGGGCCCAAAAGCACTGAGGTTTTCAAGTGCACAGTGAGGAGCTCTATCCTTGCTCACCAGCAAAACACACTCAAGGAGGCTAAATGACGCACAGGAATGGTATGGGGATTTACCCCAAGGTCTGTACAAACATGGTCCAACCTCCAGCACCATTTGGTATGTAGGACATTGAAGCATCTTATTCCTTATTATTCATTCTTTTCAGAATAACTAAAATACCTATTTTGAAAATGAATTTAAATGAAATCTTGGTCCAATCTTGAAGTGTTGCTCATGTCTTCGTGAAGGTCTTTCTGAGTCCAAGAGGCTTGGTCCTTGGCAAGGTCTTCAAGGTGGGTTTGCATGTTGTGAATACCAATGCTGGCTATTAAATGTTAGAAACAAGCAAAATAGCAGTGAAACAAAGTGGGCTGAGACTCGAGCGGAATGCAATGAAAGTCACGGAGGTAAATTTTCATAGGTGATATTTAGACTATGACCACAGTCATGAGGTATTTTAAAATAGAGAATGAATCAAGTGTTGACTTTTTCCCAATGTTTCTATTGTGATAAAATCTATTTTATGTACAGTTTAGCACTACAATCGCTGCCAGCCCACAGGTGGCGATGCGGAGCACGTCCCAGACCTGGAACTCTTATCCCTTCCAAAAAGGACTAAATGGGACATGGCTGGCACAGTGAGTGAGAGTCTCCCCACCCCATGGCCTCTGTCCTGCATTCCTCTCTGGGAATCCCTCCTCTTCTAGTCCCTCCCACCAGTGGAACCCTGCAGCCTTTGTCTTTTCAGCTGGCAAGTGTTGACGTTTTATGTACCTTTTCAAAGCGGGTGGCATGATGGCACAAGGTGACATCATTTAATTTCTGCTTGACTTGCATAGAGCCACCAGGAGGGGGACGTTTGGAAGAGTCATCTTTGGGGCTTCATCAGTTTTCTTTGAAAATACTATTAAAAATATTTTAATTGCAGAACTACAAATAGCAATGTGCCCAAGCTTCGGGATGAAGGGTTAGATCCAGATATATCCACACAGAGGCAGCTGTGTCTTTGAAATTAATAACTTCTCCCCACTGGGAAGCAAGCGCTGTGCTGGAACGCTCACCAGGGCACACTTGCTCTGCCTCTGGGCTGCGTACAATTCCACCCATCCTTGTGGGTCTGTCTGGCACTCGGGCAGCGCCGGGGCTGGCCCAAGGCTACGTGCCTCTGCTACTGTGCAGCGCTCCCTGCTATGTTGGCTCAGCCCTGTTCCTCTTGATGGGCATTCAGGTCGTTTAATTGCTTATTATAAATAAAGCTGCCATGGCCATGCTGCCAAGAACTTTTTGTAGTTCAAATGATTTTCCTTTGAAAAGTCTATGCTGTCATCATTCTTATAAATTCCTATTTCCACTCTCTTCTCCGCAGAATCTGCTGAGCGTCTCCTCCTGAGACTGTTTGCCAAGACCACAGTTATCTCCCGCACAAGATCCGGCAGCATTTATAAGATTTTTATTTTTCCTCCAAAATCACTGTGTCCTGTCTTCTGAGATATTGCCACCCTGGTGCCTCCTGGCAGGATCAGCTCCTACAGGCAGGAGTGCCATGTGCCTGCGCAGGGCACAGGGGAAGTGGGGGGGAAGTCTGACAGGAGCTAATCCTCAGAAGGCCTCTTGTGGGGGTCGCTTTTATGTGGTGACAACTCTTTCTTTGCTAGACAGCTTTGGAGTTGGGAGATGAGGTCGTGTCTGCTCAGCTAACAAGACCCTCTTGCATTTGGTTTGAAGTCTTTCGCTGTAGAACATCCCTTAGCTTGCCACTTCTGAGGCCCTGTCCAGCCCCATGCTGAAATCTTTGATTAGCAGTGCATATCTGTGGGAAGGGGACAGTTGTCACTGGAATTACAGATGGCTGAATCTGAATGCTGATTTGAATTGCATGAGCATGGCGCCTGCCTTAAGAGAGATATGCAAAACCCATGGTTAGAATGATTATAGTCAAGCATCAGGAAGTATAGATAAAACCTCTGACATCCCCACAGCGGGGGACATGAGCTAAGAACCTCATTTTAATGAATATGCATTTTGACTTTTCAACTCCAGGGGAAATAGGGAAGAAGATTTATTTAGATCTTCCTAATTAATAGCCCAGGAAGGGTATACTTTGTTTTATCTATTGATTTTATCTCATTAAGAGGGAGGTGGAAATCAGTTGCACTTCCCACTCCCTGGTAAGGATGTCCTTTCACTACAAGCCAGGCCTGAGAATGGGTGTTTGCTGGGGGGACAGGGGATGCCCTGGGTGAGGCTGCTGGCTGTCACAAAATGGGGCTTTGCCTGTGTTCATACCACAGCCTTGGCGATCTGGGGGAGTCATCCCCTCTCACTCACTGTGCTACGAGGTGGCTGTAGGGACTGAAGGGCAGGCTGGGCCTCCATCCTGCCAGGTTTGGAACAGCCTGTGTGCATGGTTAGGACACAGCTCCGGGCCTATGGCCAAAGGTGATTCGGTACTGCTTAGCTCTGTGGGCAGTGAGAGAGCATGCTTGGCACTTGGGAAGGTGCTAGACAGACCCTTTCCACCTCACAGATCTACAGGCCAGGAGGGGCTGGCTCCCAGCCTTATGTGACACAGTTAAGACTTGGTGGGATGCATGGCGTGTCTTTACTCCCAGATCGCCCTCTCAACACACACATGGGCCCCAGAACTCTACCTTTCTTCCCCTCTGCAGCTCTCTCACTGTGGGATGGAAGAGGATTAAAATTAAAGGATTGAAATCAATGGCTTGAAATCAATGGATCAAAATCAATGAACTTAAGGATACAAAAATTGCCAGATTTCTTTATTTTTTGCAAGAATTAAATATGACTGAGGTAATGTGACTGGCAGGCAGATGGGAAAGTCAGTCTCAGACATTTTGAAGCTCTCTTTGCCTCCCCTCTGGGCTGTAAAAATGAGTGAGGTTCTGGTCATGCATCTCTGGTATGCAGCCTGGTGCCCAGGCAGCGGGCTGCTTGTCATCTGTGGAGAATGAAGCAGGACAGAGCACTGCCAGCAGCCTTCTCTGCCTTCTATTGCCAGCGAAGATGCAATGAATCGCTTTATTGCAGGCCTTTGGCATAAAGCTTTTTGATGGGGCTCCGTGACGTCCCAGGTGAACAGGTAGTGAGGCTTCCGGTACAACCCCTTCCTGGCTGCCACTCACTGCTATCTTGGTCACTGAGTTGACCTAAGCGTCTAGCCCTGTGCCGGGCTCAGAGGAGGGGTTGAGTGACTACTGAGTGGACCATGATGGTGCAAAACACTCAGAGTTGACCGGATCAGAAAATCTGGCCATGAGGACGGACCTGGAGGATACAGTTCCTCCTCAGCCAGAGCAGGCAGGAGAAACACTCTAAGGCCCATTCACCCCGTTTAGCAAAAGAGACCTGCGGGAGAACAGAAGACTAGGAAGAAATCCAATAAAGAATTACGAGCAAGCTTGCTGCTGGCGATACATTTGTATAATTTATTACTGAATATAGAAGAACATGATCTCTTCTTAAAAATGTGTTTTTATTACAGCACAATGTACATACATAAATGTATAAAAAACTTTGCGCTGTTATCTTTACTTCCGCAGTGTATGAGGAAGGCTACCAGGCTGGGGCAGCTCCCTCTTGTGTGTGGACACCCAGGGAAGAGCCCTCTACGAAGTCTGTCACAGGAGCTGTGTCTGTCACAGCAGTTGGCATAGTGTGCTGTCTTTTGTGTCTGTCTTCTTTCGCTTGCTGTTGTGTTTGGGAGGTGTGTCCATATTGTGTGAGGTTGTGCAGAGTTCCTTTTCATCACAATGTAGTATTTCACGAGAGATGAGGTCATGTTTTAGCCATTATACAGTGTACTGGCATTTGGGGTGCCTGCCATTGGTGCTGGTCTTGCCCATGTCTCTGTGGGCTGGGCTAAGCATTTATGTTGAATGGTGTTCCACTGCAGCATAGAGCTGCCGAGCATCACATGACCCATTCTCCTGCAGAGGAAGAGCCTCTGAGTCCTGTCCTGCCAGGGCCCTGTAGAGAGAGAGTGGTCAGGGGAAGCTGTGAGGAAGCAGAAGAGAGAGGGGGGCTGAGAAGGACGGAGCTGGCTTGCAGTCTCAGCAGGGCTCCGTGGCTGCCTTGGAGTGCACCAGAGCGTGAACATCAAAGCAAGGCTGGGCTTTTGAAGGATTTGCACTTTTCATTAAAATTCAGGTACTGGCTGTGGATCATTCCAGAAGGATGGGCGTGGTACTGTGGGGGCATTTTGACCTGAGATGTCTCCCATAAACTAAGCCATGGTTTGGAAAAGACGTTAATCTTTAGCAGTCAGCTCACAGAGGCCAGAGACCTGCTACCCTGGTCTCAGAGATGACCCAGTGGCCTCCAGGAACATGTCCTACATTAGAACACATGAAGCTGATGCCCAGATTTTCGGGGGTGCCTGTGGGTGTGGACCATGCAAAGCCCACAGCACCTGAGTAGCAGTCCAGTTGTTCCAGATCCTTACCAGTGACACACTGTCTGACTTCACTTCTGTAGCCATTATTTCCCTTTTGTATTTCATTGTACGATGAAATGCTGACATGGTCTAAACATGCAGTATGTCCCAAGACAGCATTGACCCTGACGCAGAAGCACTCAGAGGTGGGCATAGAGAGGTGGCTGCATCTCGAGGGTTTAGCAGCCTCAGTGGGTTAATAATTGGAGATCATGACTGATCATGACTGACAGCATCACTGGGAGGTGTCAGAAACAGGAGGTGGGCACAGATGAGGGGAGCAGAGCAGGGCAGCATGGTCTTAGGAATGCCCTCCTACCCCTGCGCCCCTCTTTCCTGGCCCTTTCTCTCCACTTCCTGGAAGATGTGATACGAGCCGCTTCCAACCCCTCTGCCCTCTGCCCTCTGCCCTCTTCCGTCTGCCCCAGAGCTTCTTCCTTTCTGTTTTCAGCTTCCATGGACCAAAGTCCCTCCGGCCATGAACAAACATGCATTTTTCCTTACTCCCTGCTTGGTCAGTTATTTAGCCACAGTGACCATGAGCTGGCTGACACAGATGAAGTGGCATCTCACTGGGATTCTAATTTCCATTTTCCTGAGGACCAGTGAGGCTGAGATCCCTATCAAACTTCTTGCTTTATGCTTGTTTTGGGGGGCGAAGTGTCTCACATCTTTATACCAATATTATTTTTTTGCTGGACTGTTGCCATTTTCTCTCTTTTAATTGCATGAGCTCACAATCTATTCTAGACAGTTGCCCTTGGGAGGTACTGGCCTTAGAATTATCTTCTCCATCACTGTGGTTGGTCACTTTACTTTCCTGATATGTCATTTGCTGAACATAACTTTTTAATTTTAATAGAGTCTACTATATCATCTCTCCCATTGTATGGTCTGTGCTATTATGTGTTCTATTTAAGGAATCTTATTCTGCCCTAAGGCTCTGAAGATCTTCTCTATTATTGTCATCTAGAAACTTTGTTTCACCTTCCACATCCGAATCTACAAATCCCTTGGAATTAATCACCAGTGGGCCATGTGACAGTGTCACACTTGTCACATGTCAAGTCACCCCCTATAGTTTGCTTCATGTTTTCCATCCTGCTTTATCAACTCTCACTTGTCCAGTAGTTCTCAACCCAAAGTACATTCTGCCCCCACCAAGGGACATTTTGCAATGTTTTTGTGTCACAGTGTGTGTGGTGGGGGCTGCTACAGGCATTGAACAGGTAGAAACCAGGGATGCCTCCAAGGGGAGGGGCAGGGGAAGTAAGAGGTGAGATGCCAGGCTCAGCTACTGAATGCGACTAACATAGACATCACATGTCATGAACACGGGCTGATTCCTCTTTAAGGAATCTTTACCTAGAACATGTACTCTCTGGGATGAATGTGAACATGGTCTGCTATAAACATGGACTAATAAAATTAATTTTAAAATTCCTACCAGAGTTACACAGCACAGCCCCATCCACAAGAATCTTCCAGCCCAAAGGCCAGCGGTGCTGAGATTTGGGAGCCTGGTCAGTGCTGCTCTGCTCCCTGTTTGTGCCAAGTGCTATCAGTGCCTTCAGTACCATGAGCCCCCAACTTGAAGAACATCACGACTCGTGTCTAGACACTCCCATAGCCTAGACACTCATGGGTGGTGGCTGGATGTGGTGTGCGGGTGATTCATGGCACAATGTTAGGATTACAGCCCAGGTCAGGTTGGCACCACTCTAATCCAGGTGTCACTGGCACAGTATATGGGACAGGAGGAGGAATGTCTTGTCCCTTGCTTGTTTTTGCTACCTCGGCCCGCCATGAACTGTTTCTCCTCTGCAGTGCCTGTCTGCTCTGCCACCCTGCCTTGGAGCCAGTGCAGTATGGACTGAAGCCTTTACACCCTGTGAACTAATGTTACGGATGGGTCTAGTTGTCCCCCGAAAGCCTCATGCAGTCATGGGGTGGGGACTTCTAGAATTTGTGATTAACTCATGATCCACTGGGATTATGGGTGTGAGCACTACACTCAGCCTTGGGTAGATAGCCTGAATGCAACTAAAAGGAGACAGGCTTGCTTTCTGCTCTCACTGTTACCAATACTCCTCCCTAGCTCTCTGCTGTTTCCACCACTCTGGACTGCTGCCCTGCCATGCACTGCTGTGCCTTGGAGCCAGATGTGTATAGACTGAACACTCCAGTAACTGCGAGCAAAACAAATCTGTCCTTCCTGCACTTAGGGTGTTGGGTATTTGTCCCAGCAATGAGAGAAGAGTATCTGAAACAGCTAAATAGTCCTTTCACCCTTTAACTGTAGGTGTCAGGCGTTTTGTCTCATCTGTGTGAGAAAAGGAGCCAAGGCAAAGATTCTGCCAAGGCTGCTCTACTCTTGTTTTTGTAAACTTCTGAAACATCTTGGCAACTGATAGAAACGTATCCTGCTGGGATTCTTGATAGGATTGCACAGCACCTACACGTTGACCTGGAGAAAATAGATAATGTTCTAGAAACAAATCTTTTAATCCATAAACATGATATAGACTTTCACTTTCCAGGTCTTTCTAATTATTATTATTATTAATTATCATCATCACTTTTACAAATCAGCTCTCTGTGCTGCGGCAGAGGAGCAGAGGATACAGCACAACTTCAAGCACTTGCAGTTCCCCCAAGCACACTCAGGCAGCGTGTGCATTTACACACCAGCCGTCCCAGGTGTAGCTCAGGCAGTGGTCATCTCCCCACTGATCCTTGCGTTGAATGCAAATTTGACAAAACTGTCAATTTTATATTTCCTGTCATCTTATAAAAATTAATAAAATCATGCATTTTGGAGTGCTTGGAGTGGTAAGCAGCTAAAGGGACCCAGGGTTTATTTTCGTTTCATGGCATTAGAGGCTTCCGTCTACAGTCAGCCGAGTTATGGTGGCCTCCATCTCGATGTCCCCCAAAGGCTGCTGATGTGGCCATAGGCAGGGCTGGATTTGGCTGTGTGCTTCTGGGGTCAAGGGTGTGATGCTGGATTTGCTTGTGGGGTGCTGCCAGGATTAGGGCTGCCCCACCCTGGGTGTGAGTGCTGCTCACCCTAAGGGTGGGGGGTTTGGGTAAAATATAAGGGACAGAAAAAGGGCTGTTGCTTGCCATTTGATGGTTGTCACTTCCTGCCTTCTGCCTACCATGAGCTGTTTCTCCTCTGTGATGCCCCCTCCCGTGTCCCACTGCCAGCCATGAACCGAAACCTCTCCTCACCCAACATTGAGTATTCCGTCTCAGCAATGAGAAAAGTAACAGACACGGAGCACTGTTCTAGGCTGTGGGGGACAAACACCTCAGGTGAACATGCACTGCAGAGAAAGCTGCTCTCTGATAGCTGGGAGGCAGGAGCAGGCAGCCTCCCCTGTTGGTTTCCTCCTCTTTCTTCTTTCTTGGGATCCAGCAGTGCACCCCAGTGGGTGGCGCTTCTTACATTCAGGTGGGTCTTCCAGTCCAGTCTGCTGCCCACGTGCCAGTCCTCTCTAGAAGCACCTTACATAACCCCCTGGTGGGGTACTCTATAAAATTTTTTAGGTGTTCCCCAACACAATCAGACAACTGAGATTAGTTATTGCAATAGTAAATATTGCCAGGTTTTTAAAAAAATGTCAAATTCTTGTTACTTGTTAGCAGAACATAGGAAGGATTATTTTCGTAAACTGACATATATATATATATATATATATATATATATATATATATATATATATATATATATATATATATATATATATATCAGTGATGCCAAGAAATCTCTGACTCAATAATTCGTCATAGACTTAATAATTCTATGCCTTTCTATGTTCTTCCAGCTCTTCTGCCTATCAATATTAGCAGAGTTTTTCCCCTCACCAGCTGTTCCTCCATTTGCTTCTTCCCTACCTTGCTTAAGACCTCCTGTTGGTTTTAGGTCTTGACTATCACTGTCTTGTCCTCCATCTCATCAGACAGTTCTGAGCATTTCACAATTATGTGTCATGCATATGAAGTTTTATAAACATTTGTGATCAGCTTATGGAAATTTCCTTTTATTCTAATTTGGTGAACTATTCTTTCAATATTATGAGTGTTTTTACTTTTAGCAAGTATATATGAAGATGAATGTATAATTTTCCCCTTCGTTTCGCTACTAGGGGTGGATAGTGCACACTCAGCAGATCTAGTTTTTCCCCTCTGCTGCCCTGAGGCGATCACCAAGTCCCAAGTTCCTGAGCTTGGGAGAGTTCAGCCACTGTGGGATTTACTATAGGTGCTCTGGCATGTAGTGCACATATTCCAGCCTCTGGAGGAGTCAGAGCCTGGAGGGCTTAGCATGACTCTCCCAGAAGGGCTGGAGGACAGCATTGAGCAAGCTCCATTGAACGCACCAAACCCCAAAGGCCCAGGTGGACATCCTGCTTGGAACACTCTAGAACATCACTGTGATCCAACCTTACGTGAGGGGAGTAATGGCACACTGGCCTCCACGAGGAGGGCACAGCTTGGAGCTTCCCAGACCTGTCTTCCCGGAGGCACCCCTGGTGCCTCTACTGTGGTTGACACTAGCTTATGTCCTTTCAGTACTTCTTTAAAAAATAATTGTGATTGTAAGTATAGGGTTTTCCTGAGTTTTGTGTGTTGGAGATACCCCTGGATCTGTGGCCAGGTGGTCAGAGCTGAGGATGATGCTGAGCCCAGAATGTATAGCTGGAGTGTGAAGTGAGGACAGGCTTGTGTAGGGCTGTTCTGGACTGGAGGAGTGTGGCCTGTTCAGGAGAGGGGAGAGAAGCTGTCGCTGCAATGTGAATTACACTCAGGGTTTTTTTTTTTTTTTTTTTTGATACCAGGAACTGAACTCATGATCTCACGCTTGCGAGGCAAGCACTGTGCCACTGAGCTATATCCCTGGCCCTACACTGTTTACAAATGTTACAAATGTCTAGAAGTGCAGCTGCCTTTCTAGAATAAATCCAACTTGGCCATAATATATTCCTTTTATAATTTTTTTATGTATCCAGAAAATATGTGGCAGTACTGTGGTAAGGATTTTATATCTACAGTCATTTTGTCTTCTCCCCTTTTAGCTTGTTATGCTTTCTTTTGCTATTAGCTTAACAAGCTAAGCATGAGAATGTGTAACCTTGGGCCATAATGGTGTGCCTGTCTAGTGTAATTACCACTTCACTACTTTCCAGACAACTCAAATACCTCAGGATACTCTAACTCATTTAGCTGCTCGTTCTTTCTGTCTTATTGGTGTATTTTATTTTGAAATATATTTAGAATGATGTATTATTTCAAATACCATAGGATGCCATCATCACCACCATCATCATCTCCTAGTAATTCTTGAGATTGATCTGGGTACCCATGTACTTTTTAAAACTTCTCCAGGTCTTTCTGAATTTCTGTTTCTTTGGAGGATTGTTTTTATATCTTTGTATATATCATTTTCTTTTTTGTCTTTTCAAGACAGGGTCTCACTGCAGCTCAGGCTGGCCTTAAGCTCACTTTTATAGCTCAGGCTGGTCTCGAACTCACAACAATCCTCCTGCCTCAGCCTCCCGAGTGCTGGGATTACAGGCATGCGCCATTTCTCATTTACGTTAGGTCTGTTGGATTTTGTTTGTCAGAAAATATACTCATTAGTTCTCATCACTGGGAAATTCAGTTGTATAGTGGTTTCTTTGACTGCCTTTAAAGTGTCACTCACTGGACCAGGGAGATAGCTCAGCAGCACAGCTCCTGCCAGCAAGCACATAGTCCTGAGTTCCATTCCTAGTACCAAAAAATAAATACATAAATGAAGTGCCACTCCATATTCTGCAGAGTCCATCATTTCTGCTGAGAGGTCAGTTGTCATTCTTATTTTGAAAGTGATGCCTCGTAGGATCTGGGTAGCCTTTCTGGATGTCTTAAAAACCTAGCTGAGCTTTCCTCTTATTTATTCTGCTTGTTGGGCTTATTGCTACTATTTGTCATAGTGTATTTTTTTTTCCAGTTGCATTTACATTTTTCTCTTTGCTTTTGGCTCTCAAGAATTTTTTTGATAAGATTTCCATAATTTTTACTTAAATTTCCCAGGTTCATACTATTTTTGAATATATAATTTTATATTTTCGGTCAGTTTTGGAATATTAGTCACTTCCTCATCAAAAGGCCTTATTTCCACAATTTTTAATTCATAGTCTTTGAAAACTAGTGTGTGCAAATTTCCCCTCATGATCATCTATTTTCTATCTTTTCCCCACTATCTGTGTGTCAATCTAAGTATCTAGATCTCTTCTCTTGTCTATCCTGAAATCCTCTTTTAATGCTGTCTGATCTGCTGTTAGACTCATACATTGCATATGCACCTTCAGTTATTGACTTTTGAGTCCTGGGATGCTCAGCTGCGACTTCTTAGATTTCAATTCTCCACTAAAGTTTGATAGCTTGATGGTTGTTTTTTGAGCAATATAGTCATAGCTCTTTAAAAATCCAAACCTTAATGGTAACCATTTGGATCATTCATAAGTCTGTTTCCATTGTCTGCTTCTCCTCTCTGCATTATTTCATGATATTCATACTAATTTTTATTGTTTTGTCAGAGTGATGGTCTAAAACTTTGTTTGACATTGTAATTTTTCAGAGAGGAGTCATTTTATTGTAGTTTGTGTCAGACAATTATATTAGGGGAAAACCTTTAAGCTAAGTCAGAACTGGTTTTCTCACACCAAGACTGGATTTCTACAGTGTTAGTGTATTTTTTCCTCCTGTCTGTCCTTTTCCTTGGTGTAGTTCAGAACTTCTTTTTCCTTCTTAGCAGTGCAAAACTGCTAAATGCAATGCTTGGTTTTGCTGGCATCTGGCTCAGACTCGGATTGTCTCCTTATCCTTTATCCAGTCACTATCCAAATTGGCACAAATCATAAGGGAAGCTAGAGATGAGTTATGGTCTCGTGGCCCTGTTGCCCTCTTTCCAAGGACCTGGATTTCTTCATCCTAACAGCCTTGGTGTTCTTAGGAAATCCTCCTACTGCCTTCACGGTGTTGGGATCAAACCCAGGGCCTTGTGCATTTTGGGGGAGCGCTCTACCACTGAGCTGCACTCCTGGGCCTTCAGGGTCCAATTCTCTTTATCTGCCACTCTATGGAACTGCCAAGTGCCGCTCGTCTTCCTGCTCATGTCACCAGCATTTTGCCCACACTGCTCACCTCGTCCATCTTCCTTTGCCCTGGACTCTCAGATGGCCTGCATTTATGTGCTAGCTCTCTATACTTTTCCCACATATTTTTTTATTTTTTTTTTTATTTTTTTTTTTTGGTTTTTTTTTTTATTTAGTTTTATTTTATTGAAATACAAATGTCAATCAGACAGTTTCAAAACACCATAACCATACAGAGTCAATGAAATAATACATTGCAAACTGTTTTCATAACGTTTTGGTATTGTACAAGGTGCATACATGATATTATATTTACAGGTATTTATGTAGCTGAATTATATCAAAGATTCAATAATTA
>PVKA01048747.1:0-13616 GCA_004027165.1 Ctenomys sociabilis
TTGTGGAACTGGGGATTGAACTCAGGCCCTTGTGCTTACCAGAGAGGTGCTTGCTCCACTGAGCCATCTCCCCAGCCCTAAAAGGAGCATTTTCTAACCTCAGAGACAAGGAAGTCATTTTAAAAAGGACACATACCCGATCTCTGGGTCAAATGAGAAAGAGAGGAATTATGCCCGTCCAGGAGAACACATATGAAAGCCATGTCCCAGCTTAGAGTTCTGGGTAGGTCTCCTTGGGGAGGCCAAACCTGAGATACAGTGGAGAGAACTGACCCCTGGGTGACACCAGAAGGAGCTAGCTCCACAAGCAGCACACTTATGGGACCAAAACACATTTAGTGTGAGGGAGGATTCAATCTTTTCTCCTAGGTTTAATCATTTAGTTACATAAGAGATAAGTTGTAGAATTTAAAACCTTTAGTGTAAAGTGCTAGTAATCTTGTTCAGGCTTTTAACTATCCTTTATAGAACTTGGACGAACAATAGTTACTCTGCCACCTAGTAAATGCTCTTAGAGCAGCTGCCACTCTTTGAAGCAGGGGGCAGGTTTCCTCAGCCATTCTGTGGCAAATCCCCATTGAAGCCTGTGGCTGATGTAATGTTGGGTTCCTTTCTGGAGACGTCTCTGGTCATAGAAACTGAGAATACCTGAGGGGTCATGGCCAGGACTACTGTCTGGCTGATACCTAAAGGTGCTTGGTGGAAACTGGCTCTTGACCACTGAGAGAGCTCCACTTACCTATTGTACTTTTTCTCTCTTTTTGTTAGTAAACTAGGAATTCTACTTGAAATTTTTAGTAGAACAACTTAATGAGTCACTATTTCAGAAATTAAGCTGAGGAAGCTTGCAATAGTTTACATTCTATGGCAGCTATCAGGGAAATATTTAATCTGTGCCTTATACATTAACTAAAAGTAAAAAGTTTTTGCCACCTGTGTTATCTTTACCAACATGTAAAATGTGATTGCTAAATACTAAATATAAGTTTCACCTGTGAGCTCCAAGGTTAAATCTTGTCTAGTTGCTAAAAATGTTTACCTCGGTGATCAGATGGAAAACAAGTGCCTGCAGACCAATGCACAGGGTCAAATCCCTCCAGTCCATTGTTCTATCTATCTCTAGAACTAATCTTTATAGCATGAGAATTTCTCCCTTTCAATTGACCTTTTATGCCCTAGTTATGCTTCCTTCTGTACACATTCCTATCACCAGACCAATTGTAGCTATTAACTTACAAATAGTCAATAAGAGTAAGTAAAGGGTTTGTGAGATATTTAGGAGATAATAATCATGCACCAGCTCAAGGGTGGATAGGCTGGTGTGATCTTGTCTCCCTTCTCTCCGACAGGAGCATCCACTTGCTCTTGAGAGGGACACTACCTAGGTGGAGGAATCAATTACAAAGAAGGTGGGGATGCCCAGAAAGTTAATTGCTATTGAATTCCAGATTATGTCACAGTCAAAGTCTCTTACTCCTTTAGAGTGCTTCATTAGGCACCAGAAGACATTTGATCCCTACATGCTGAAAGAGGGCCATTAAATAAAAATGGAATGCAAAGGAAAACATCATCTGTGATTCTACTTTATAACTAGAAAGATATAAAAAAGGTAAATGATAAAAATGTCTTATGTTCATATTTTGTTTCATTAAGAAGGTTATTGTTATTTAAGTTTTAAAATGTAGATGTGAGCAACAGGAGAACCAGGCAGTTCAACCTTGCCCACCATTACTGAAAGTAAGGTTTCCCCTACTTGCCTTCTAAAGGGTGGGCTTCTAGAACAACTCAATTCCAAGCCTCTACAGGGCTACACCCATCCTCTGCTGGGTTTATACAAGCTCCTCAAAGACAATACCTTTTAAAGAAGTAAAGAGACAATTTGAAACTTTCAGAGTTCCTGTGCCTTAGATGACCCTAATAAGTACATTGATGTCTTTAGACAATTTGCTCGGACTTATGAAGTATGTTAAAAGGATATAATGTTAATCTTAAACCAAGCTTTGACTTTTAGTAAAAGGCAGCATTATAAGCTGCTATTACATTTGGACAGAAATATTATATTGTTAATTTCAAAGAGTGAAAAGAAAGACAAACAGTGGAACTACCTCTTCCCACTAAAACGCAAGCAGCCAGACCCTTGATGACCTGATAGCAGGCCAGGAAGGAGACTAGAAAAGACATTTTCTTTCAAGTGTGTATTCTTAAGGACCTAAAAACTTAACCAAGACTTCTAGTCATTTTAAATTTTAGCTATTTACTAGGAAAAAAATAAATACCCCTCTGATTTCTTGTAATGTTTAATAGAGACACTGGTAAGACACACTTTGTGAGATGTTAATTCAGTAGAGGGGCAGATTACACTTACAGATAAGTTGAGGAGCCACAAAAGATTGCTTTTCCTCCAGACAATTCATTTGATACTTCGGTAAAAACTGTTTAAGTGTCCTATAATTGGAACTGGGAGAAAACCAGGGAAAGAAAGCAAAGAAATCAAAAAATGGCTGCCATTGGGTCTGGGGAGACAGCTCAGTAGAATAACTACTTGCCTGGCAAAAATGGCTGCCATTACTATGGCCTCAAAACAGATCCTAAATCTGAATCTCTGGGCTTCAAAAAACGCTCAGTGATGGTGAGGCTCATCTGCTACTGCTATCAGAAGCCAGGCCGACATAAGAGAAACTGCCTTCAGAGGCCCACAAGCCATGGCCTGACCATCAAGGCAGCCACTAGAAGTGACCCTGCACTCTGAGGTGGAGGCCCCAGAGTTCAGACTTAGCTTGCCAGGTGGTCCAGTAGGACTTAAGGACACTGGGCCTGCCTTCTCCCTCTGGCTGGACTGTTATCTCTATCCGTCACCTCCACAGAGGAGCCCTTAGTAATCATGACTATAGAAGGAAAAGAAACCTAACCTATTGCTGCACATTGGCACAAGTCTCTTTGTCATTCTCCAACCCTGATCTTCTTTCCAGTCATTCACCTCAATGGGAACAGACTTCATAAAACTAGTAGTAATTGAGATACTGCAATATATATTCAGGTTGTTTACTAATCAAGATGATACTGAGGTTGTTTTACAATTGTAATATATTGTTGTTCATGTACAAGGACTTCAAAGATATTTCATTGGTTTAATCTAACTGAATGCTGTGTATTTCATGATAAATGTGTAAGTTAATCTGGTTGATTTCTGATGTAATACAGGTATTTCATGCTGATAGTAAATATAGGTGTGACCTTTCAGATTATATTTTTCAAAAGTAACATTAAAGTTATAATTGCTCAAAAAATTTGTCCTTTCCTGGAAGATACCAAAACCTATGTAATCATACAGGTAAAATCTAAAACCAAAAAGTTACATGGTACTCAGTGGGCCCCTGGTATCTGACACAAGCTGCAGAAGTTAGAAGGGTTTTCAGGAATAAATTTGTCTGAGTTGAGATAAAAAGGATACAAAATGAAATTATAGACAAAAATGAGAACAGTGGGCCCTTAGTAGAATAAGTGCTTCCCTGGCAAGCACATGGCCGGAGTTCAATCCCCGGTTCTACCAAAAAAAAAAAAAGAAGCATGTTATTACTTTATTAATTATTGAAACTGTCCTCCCGATGAGTTTTGAAACTGTCTCATTGCTACGTGCTTCTCAATAAAATTAATTAAATAAAAAAAGAGAATAGTGATGCTAGCCTCCTACAGAAACAAAGGTCAGTCAGAAAACAGGGAAAAGTCATGCTTCCCTGGATCCAGACAGAGAAAAGAGACATTTCAAGGAAAAATGTCCAAAGCTGCTAGAGAAGAAAAAAAAGGAAGTGTTCATTATGAAATCAGAGAAAGTTTCAGATTGATAAGATCATGGGTCTTCACCTATCAACCTAAAGGAACCCATGTTAACTGCCAGTATAGGGAAAAGACCTGTTAGATGCTTGATAGAAGCTCATGCAGATTTGTTGGTAGTTACCCAGCCAGTGGCCCTACTTACAAACTGGAGAATAGTTGGTGTTTTCCCTATTTCTGGCAATTCATGTGCCACAAGTAATAGTAAAATTGGGGTTGTTTTTTTTTTTTTATGTCTTTTTGAGACAGGGTCTCACTATGCAGTTCAGGATGGCCTTAAGCTCACTTTGTAGCTCAAGCTGCTCTCGATCTCATAACAATCCTCCTGTCTCAGCCTCCCGAGTGCTGGGATTACAGGCCTGTGCCACCACGCCCAGCAAGTAATAGTAAAATTGATAAGACACAAAAGGCCAGTTTGTTTGAGACAATACTCAATGGCCATAAAAGATAAAAAAGGGATTAAACCTCACATTTAAGAGATCTCTGCCAACTGACCTACAAAAATTTCTAACTGGTGTTTTTATATGCTGAGGTCCCCTAAACCCTATCTTTATCATTTCTATGGAAAGTCATTACTCTCTTCTTAGTGAAAATCATTTTTAATTATATTCATGATTATCCTGTTGATCTTATTATTTGGCATATGCATGTTTAATAGTTTCTTTGGCTTTGTCACCTCTAGACTCAAAGCTATACATCCACCCAAAAGGAAAACCCTGTCATCTATTGAGGGCCTTTAGATAAAACTTCTGAAGAATATATCTGACTTCTAGTCAACAACTATGACCCCTTTCAGCCTAAAAAAGCTGGTGTGGTCATTGCCCATGGTTCCCTCATGGCAGTTCAGGTTACTTCTTCAGAGGGGGGAATGTTGCAGGCAGCCAAGTTAGCTAAAAAAAATTTGTTTTTGAGGAAGAGGGGATTGAATTCAGGCCCTTGCACTTGCCAGGCAAGTGCTTATTCTACTAAGCCATCTCCCTGGCCCTAGCTAAAAATATTATAGGTAGTCAGATAGGGCCAGGCATTCAAAACAGATAACACAGAGAACAAGATTACCTTACAACTGTGGGAGAGACTGATGCTCCTGCTGTGAGCCAGACCTAAAGACCAAACAAATGCTAACCTCCCTAAAGATTAGCATCTCGAATTGATCATTACCCTGAGAAAGCCAGGAAGACTCTATCTGATGGCCATCAGATAAGGTCCTGTTTCACATTCCTGCCCCCTTGCTATGAGACTTACTTCCCCATTTGGTCCTGGGCTTAATCAATTTTACCTGAGCAGTTGTGCTTATAATCCCATTGGTTGATCATAGTTTTGTCCCTCCTCTGTCCACCTAAGCGAGTTCCCATTTTCTCCACCTTAGCCCCACATGGTTTTACACTATAAAAGTCCCTGGAAGAGACAGCTTCCCGGGGACTACCCACTCAGGCCCCTCTCCTGTTTCTTTTTCAGACAGGAGTTTTCTTTCCCTCAATAAATCTATTTTGCTCATAACCTCTGTTTGTTTCTAAAATCCATTCTTTGGTTTTAGAGAACACAAACTCATCCAGGTTAGGTCAGGAGATCATTTTTCCCTATGTCGTTTTTTTTTTTTTTTCAGTCTTGGTAGATTTATTTGTTTATTGGTTTTCTCTTTAAATAACACTCAGGTTACCTTTCATTTCATAACTATGCGTAAGATACACACAAATGTGTTAGTAATCAGAAAAGGCACCAGAGCCTTTCTTTGCACTTACTTTGCTTTGCATATTATCTCTGTATTAAAAGCAGAGCAAGACAGTCAGGCACATCCTCTGAGCCTGAACAGGACCCAGGGAGCTCTCTGCAGGTTATGAGGTGCCCGAGGACTACAGCGAAAGCCTGTGTTCACAGCTCACCCCAGTTTTCTGTTGATCACATCCCCATCCTTGACAGGAGAAGCCACCACCACCCTGCAATTGCAGAGCCTCGCATCGTCGGCACAAGAGTACAACGGTGGCCCCTTTCCCACACGTGGCTGGGAATGACTGTGTTGCAGAGATTTCTGCTGCAGTGACATCATCTGGTGGACTCTACGTGTGTGCAGGGACCTGTTTTGCATGATGCAATTTTATTTTATTTTTTTTTTTAAAGATAAGTTCATTTTTTATTTTTATACTCAATTTAAATAAACTTTTAGATTAAAATCTATTCAAATTTTGAACATTTTGAGAAGTTATCTCTTTTTTTGTTTGTTTTATTGAAGTACAAATATCAATGAGATAGTTTTAAGATACCTTGACAAGATGGATTTGATAAATTAATACATTACAAACTGTTCTCATAATGTTTTGGTATCATAGAAGGTGCATACATGATATTATGCTTACAGACATTATTATACCGTGTGTCTCTTATCAGTAAATAAAGAGAGTGTAGCTCTTTGTGTGTCTTATTTTTTATACCTGAATTACATCAAAGATTCAATAATGAATACTTTCTACCTTGTTATTTTCCTAGTGGTTGTCCATAGTACTAGAAGCTGACATAATATACTGTCCAACCACCATTAGTCCCTATGTCATTTAGAGGTTCCCTATGCCATTTGGAGGTCACCCACCCAAGATCAGTTTTTCTCCATGTCAATATTATTGTCTGCTGCCACCTGCAGCAGTACCCAGACTTTTGTCTCACTTGGCTGTTCATCAGTCAAGTGCCTGGATTGATGAACACTCTGACCCTGATTCCAAGGATTAAATTCTCCACGTTGATGCCATTCTGGAATTAGAGGTGGCTGCTGCTGTATGCTGGGAGTTGAGGCTCAGTGGCTTGTTACCCAAGGCAAAGTCCCTGACCTTTGCAATTCTAAGGCTACAAAGGGTGGAGACCTCCTCCCTCCTGGGATGCCCTCAGGCCATCCTTTCCATTCTCTTGTTCTTTCCGGGCAATGGAGAACTCAGCTCTATCTTTGCATTCCACAGCTTTATTGGAGCTTCTTTTCTGGCCAGATTCACATTTTAAATCAGCTTGTTGGGCTTTTTGCTCTTGATTCTCAACATAAATCTGACTAAAAGCTCCCAACAACAACCACTGGACCAATATTTGGTTGTTTGAGATTTCTTTTGCCAGATTAATCAGTCCACCACACTTAGAGTCACTCTCAGGCAAAGTCTCTGGAAACAAGGGAAAGGAAGACAAAGATTCTGCCAGGCCAAAACACAAATGATCTAGAGTCCAACAACCAATGCAGTTCTTCTTCCCAGCAGAAACCTCCCTAGCCTGGACTTTACAGGCAGGCTTTCTATCCGCCTTCTGGTCTTCTGAACTCTGACCAGAATCTCCCAAACAGAACAGCTGAAGGTACTCCAGCTCTTTGGAAGTCGGTGACATCTCTGAACCTTTCCTGTCTCTGCTCATAAGCCATTCCCAGAAGTTTGTAATCCATATTACAAACTTCTGGTCAGGTTTAGCCACAGCAATGACCCCAGTTTTCCGGTACCAAATGCTCTCAGTTACTCTTCTCTCATTGCTGGAACAAATACCTGACACCCATAATGAAGAAAGGAAAGATTTATTTAGCTCACAGCTACTGGAGATTTCAGTCCATATTCAACTGGCTCCAAGGCAGAGTGGCACATGGCAGAGGGCAACCTCTCATTGAGGAGGAAACAACAAGAGGAGTAGCAGGAGCTGAAGCAGCTAACTTCTCTGCCCTCCTTACATTGAAATGCAAATTACCTTCCCCAAGAAAGATGTAGCATCCACACCCACAATAATCAATCACAAACTCCAGACGCCTCCAAATGACTACGGGAGACTTTGGGGGAACACCCATACATAAGCCATAACATCACCAGAATAGAAAAAGTTTCAACACTAATGGGCATCTGTTTTTCTCAGTTAAGATTGTTCCAGAGCCTTTGTCTCTCAAAATATTTTTCTCTTAGGTTTTCCTGGGCTGGAGAGATAGTTCAGTGGGATAAGTGCCTACCTGGAAAGCACAAGGACTCAAGTTCAATCCCCATGTACTGCATGACATGCCAGCCTCAGAACCCCCAACACAGTGGAACATACCTACAATCCCAGAAGTAGGGAGGATGATCACCATGAGTCTGAGCTGCATAGTGAGACTCTGTATCAAATAAGTAAATAAATTTTTAAAAAATAAAAGAAAGTTTTCCTACTTTTGGAGGTTCAGAGGCAGCTGGCTTTTTAATATGTCTCTTCCTTTGATTGTAGTCATATCTTTCTATAGGCAGTGTTCCAACTCCTTAAACTTTCAAGTCTTCTTTATTCTTGTCTTGCATGAACAAGCCCACTGGAATAAAACATCTTTCTACAGGGACATTTTCACACATTTGACCCAAATACTGGAAATACCTACCAGGTGCCAAACCCTAGACACCAAAGTAAATACATTAATGCCTAACTCTGAGAGTCACACAAAGATAGAAAGAACCCATCATAAAAGTACAAAAATTGTTCTATGAGTAGCAGACACACAGCTGAATGAGAGCCCAGGACAGGAAAAGGGGGCGGGGGAGTGCTGAAAAGACTTCTGAGAGATAAAATGGCAGTTAAATTTTAAAACTTAGGCCTAGCAAGCACAAGGGCCTGAGTTCAATCCCTGGTTCTGCAAAGTAAATAAATAAATAACAAAACTAAACTGAAGTTTTCTGGGAGGCTATATGGCAAAGGATTTTGCAATTGGATAAACAGGATGTATAAGATGGTGATGGATAATTCTACATAACATTTTTCTCTCGAAATTTTTTCAGTGCTCAGATTTAAGTAATGAATGATCATAATTTTTTTTTTTTTTTTTTTTTTTGACAGGTAGGCTGCTAGAATTCAGTGTCTGCTTTGATTGTGATTGGTATCTTGGAAGGTTTTCTTATCTATACCCCTGCATATAGGAACTTTATGTGCATCATTCTCTGCTGCTGAAACAAAATGCCTGGGATTGGAGAGATTATAAAGGCAGGAGGTTTATCTGCTTACAGTTTGGGAAGTTGCAGCTCCAATATTTGGCAGCTCACTGTATTCAACCTCTTGTGAAGTTCCCCTCAGCTGCATCACAATAGGACTCGGAAACAAAAAGGGAACAGGCTGAGTACAGATAAGATCTCATGGTAAGCCAGGAAGCCATATTCAGGAGCCAGTCCTGCTCTTATTAGAACCCACCCTCACACAAAATAACCACGGTCCTCAGAGTGACATTAGTCCCTTCCAGACACGATGCCCTGTGACCTACACTTAATCTTATCACAAGGGAAAGAAGTGATTGATGCCCTGTGATTGGTGGTCCAATTGGTCAGACCACTTCCCCTAGTGGTGGAGGCTGGGAAATCCAAATGGCCCCTGCCTAAAAGAAGAGTGGATAAGGGAACCACCCAACAATACGTCTAATACTCAGTGAGACTTAGGATAGCAATTAGGAATTGCTTTCTTGTCCCATACTGCATTGAGCCAAAGTTGGTTCTGCCCCTTGCCAGCTAGATGACATGGACCTAGTTGCTAATTCTTTCTGTTCCCTGGTTTTCTTATCCTCAAGATGGGACATAGAAATGGTAGCTCTCCCTGAATGAGGAGAATGTTCAGTGAGACCAAGCATAAAAACTGCTCAACACTTTAAATAATGCAGTGCACATTTAGTAAGTGCTGCTATTATTCTATTTTACCAACCCACAAGTGCTCTCCCTGTTTTTAGTTAGCGGTGTTATCATTTTCTCATGCGTGAAACTCAAGTCATGTGTCAACCTCCCTGTCTTCCTCTTTCTTCCTTTGGGAAACTTCCTACTTTATTCACTGATCTGTTTATTTATCTGGTTTTTATTTTTAAGCACCCAGCTACTACACAAAAGTATTTTTTTTTTTTTGTTTGCTTCCCAGTTTTGCTGATGTCTCTCTAATTTAAGCTCTTAGTACCTCTTACTTGGCTTCTTATAGTTAGCTTCCTACCTGGTGCCCTCCACTCCTACCCCCACAGTCAGATTAGTTTCACTAACATAGCCCTGTTTGTGTTATTCCCCTGTTCAACGGTTTTCAGCGTTTCCCTGGTACTAGGGGTGTGAAGTTCAAAGTCCAAAACTTAACATTCAAAACACTGCACCTGTGGCTCTGGTCTGCCCTTGTAGCTTCATTTCCCACAGTGTCCCCACTTGGTTACTTGCACTGTTCTTCCTGGCTGCCTCCCAGCGCCTATTGTTCTTGCCCACCTTTGCACAAGCTGTTCCACCCACCTGGAATGCCTAACCCCTTGCTCTAAGGTCCACAGGTACCATCCCATGTGGCTTACTAGAGAAGGCACACCCAAAATTACTGAATCAGAATTTGCATTCTAACAGGTTCCCCAAATGGTTCATGCACATGTATTTTTTCTTGTAAGATTTTTACAAAATATTTTGAAATTTAATATAATACCCTTTATTTTATAGGTCAGCCCATTCCAAACCTTTCCCTATTGAAGTTCTGCCTTTGCCTGGTTTAAACAATGAAGCTATATCCAACATCTACCAGAGCTGAAAATACTCCTTTTAGTCTCTGAAATCCCAGAGCTGGATTCTATACTTGCTTAGGGTAGTCAGCTATGATCATCAGTGTTCTGTCATCTCCCCTACTAGACTCAGTTCCTTTGAGTATAAAACAGTCCTACTAAGATCAGGACAATACCCAAGGGTAGTAGTTGATTGACTGTGTCAACTTGAAAAGTTTAGAATCTTAACTAAATTGGCTCAGCAATTCCACACCGTAGGGTACAGAAGAGCCACCCTAGGGGCTCATTACTTAAAGGATATGAGGGGGAAATAAGAAAGGATGGAGGAGCTATTCTCTTTGGAGGAGCTCTGGTCTTCCCCATCAGCTTGGACATCATCTCTTTGATGCTAGCGCAGATTCTTTGGCTTCTGTGTTGGACGCTTCAGCCTTCTGGTGCAGACCCATTGGCCTCCTGATGCAATATGGACCTGCACAGAACACTGCAGTGAGCTCCAGACCTTGAACTGAATCCTTCAGTTTCTGGTGTGCAGATGCCCACTGCATGCTTCCTCATCCAACTCTGTGGCTGACCATTGTAAGCCAATCTTGGAACTTCTTACACATCTGTGCATCTTGTGTTATATCTGTTTTTGTAGTAAAAACCTGACTGATACACCAATAACACACAATGCCCTGTAAATATCTGGACATAAATTATAGAATTGAAATATAAGATATGACAAAAAGATGTTATATTTGTTTATTAACTAGGAAAAAAAAAGATGCTATAGGCAGTACTATTCTTTTCTTTTAGCCTCTGTCATTTGCGCCCTAGGACTGATAGAAATTTTCCAAGACTAAATTTCTTTAGGACTTGAAAACAGTTTACTGATTCCAAGATATGACAATAACACTGCAAAAATAAAATTAATGAATTTTAAGTGGCAAAACCCATAATAACCCAACTTTCTTTGTTGCTAATTTACTATTCAGGAAAATCTTGTTTTGAGAAAAACAATGTTCCGTAGATTGTCTTGCTTTACAAGGGTTCTGAAGGTGTATATGATACTAGAAGACAACAAGAAACCCACAAAAACAAGTTCAAGTGTCATCTCACTCTAGTCCATGAAGTAGAGTAGGCACCTGGGGCCCTGAAGCCCTCTAGATGTCCGGGCCAGGCGATCTCTCAGCCCACGCTAATAGGAGAGTGTATCACTGCAGGCATCCTAGAAGCAATGTGCATGTAGGTGTAGGGCATGGAACAGGTGACAGTGCCTATCATGCCTTTAATGCCAGCTACTCTGGGGGCTGAGGCATGAAGATCAAAAGTTTGAGGCCAGCCTGGGCAACTTAAATGCTTGTTAACAGCTACAACAAGAAAAAGAGGGTTGGGAGTATATCACAGTGCTCCCTGGGTTCAATCCCCACCTTGGAGGACAGGGGACTTTGATCCAATAAGAATCACCTTCCTGAGCCCCAGAGACCAGCCTGAGACAGCGCAGCTGCCTCTGCCATCCTCCTCCATCCCGCCCACGCCTGCCCAGCCCCAGAGACCTCCCGAGACAGCGCAGCCCACTCCAGCAGCCTCCTCGATCCTGCCCACACCACCCAGCCAGAGACCGGTCTGAGACAGCGGCTGACTTCAGCAGCCTCTTGGATCCTGCCCCAAGTTCTCCCAGTGAGTGGGAATTTGCACGACTCACCAGGCTTCCCAGATCAGTGGGTGTGGTGAGTCTGAGGGAAAGCTATTGGCTTCTTCCAAAGCCCGCTACCCGGATCCTTGCCCCCAAGCCCTCCAAGCCAGTGACCAGCCTGAAACCTCAGGACCCACTCACCAGCCCCTCCCCGGATCCCCTGCCCTAAAGCCCGGGGAGTGAGTGGGAATTCCCCCGATCCCTGGGCATCAAAGTTCAGTGAGTGTAGAACTCCAGGCCCGCCGTGCCGGAGAGACATTTCATAGGGATTCCTTGTCGCCCTCCCTCCCCAACCCCCCTCCCTGTGGCCCGGTGAGAGCTCCAGGCCCACCACCCCAGAGAAACATTTCCAGGCGATTGCTGGTCACACCCTACAGCCCCAGACCCAGTGCAGGTTGGCCTGGAGTGAGAACTCCAAGTCTGCCACGCCAGAGGGACATTTCTCAGCAATCCCCAGTCCCACGCCATGGCTGAAACCCAGCGCAGCCTGGCCTGTGAGTGAGGGCTCCAGAGGCCGGCTGCACCGGAGGGGCCTTTCCCAGCCTTCTCGGGTTAAGGCCTGTAGACCCAGACCCAGCACAGGCTGGCCGACCCAGTATAGCCTACTCAGCGAATAAGATCATCCACCATCCTTTTGTGAACCCAGAAGAACCACCAAAGCCCAGGCCTGCCCACCTAGACAGCAACCTGCCTGACACAGGAGGGCTGACACCAGCAATTTTCCAGATCCTTGCCCCAAAGCCAGCTAAGACAGGGAATTTTCATTACTTGCTCTGCATCCCAGTTCGGTTCGTGCTCGCCTGAAGAGGGAACCAACAGAGGGGAACCAAAGGAGCTGCAGCAAAAAAGGAACTGAACACAATAGCTAGATCAAGGATAGGCATACCTGGATAATATAACAAGCTAAGGTTATAGCTGCACCAAAGCTCTACACCAAAGGTCAAAGGTCAGTGCTACACAAAATGACAAAGACAAGGGGAAAAACACAATCCCAGACCTCAAGTCCACCAGTAAGGGCAGAGGACACTAGCTCACCTGCAATGAATGCATTAACAGATACAGCAGCAAAGGAATAACAGCAGAAAGCTATAGAGGAAATAAAACGAGAATTCCCCAAATTAAAAAAGAAATATCTGAATACATAGTATCTGAAATAAAGAATGCATTCCGGAAACATTGGGTAGAAAAAACTATGCTCACCCAGAACAAGTGCAGAGAGCACTATTCCAGCTGAAATAAATGAATTAACAGCATCTGAAGCAAAGAAACAACAGCAGAAAGATCATGAGGAACTCAAAGCAGAAATAAGTTCTGAAATCAAAAAAGAATACTTTGAAAAAAGACAATTATTCGAAATCATAGCATCTGAAATACAGAAACAAGTCCAGAAATATACAGAGGAAACCCAACTTGGAAGAAACACTGCAGAAAAATAATTAATAACTACCTCTAAAGAAGATATGGATAAAAAAATTGAGATCAGAAATATGATGGATTCCTTGAATGAGCAATACAAGAAAGAAATAGATCAAATGAAGCAGAATCAAAGAGATATAAAAGAATTTAAAATCTGAATTACAAGTCTATAAAACTGTTGAGTGAAAGAGAAGATAGAGTTTCAGATCTTGAAGATGCTGGTGCAGCTACTGAAAA
>PVKA01048748.1:0-13615 GCA_004027165.1 Ctenomys sociabilis
TGAAGAGAAAACTTTCTCTCAGGCTCTCACAGAGAGCAATCTGGTCAAGCATTGGCCGTGACTCATCCACATGGATGACACAGACAAAGGAACTACAGAATAATGTACAGGACTACAAGATAAACCCTGAGAAGACTTCAATGACCACATAGGAAATATAAAGTTCATGTGTTGGTATATAAGTTTTGATCTACCTAGGGCTTAACCATCCAGCAGAAAAGTATAAATGTATAAAAAGGAAGTATACATCGTGAGCCCATAATATTAAGCTGAGCTGTAAATGGATATGGTCGACAATTTCTTTGAATAACTCCCTATGGTTACAGAACGCTGGACTGTGTTGGATTGAGGTGTCGAGTTCAAGCACCTAAGGTAGTTGAATGTCAATGGAGCGCCCACTTTTGACAGGTGTAGACAAAGGAAGGGTTGTAGAAAGAAAAAATCATGATGTGTGGGTATAGACAGTACAGTTGAGATAGATAACGCTGTGCTTCTACATAATTCTATGAGAGGCAAGATCTGCACTAATGGTGGTTGGACAGGATATTATATCGGCTTTTAGTGCTATGGTCATCCACTAGGTAAATAATTATTGAATCTTTGATATAATTCAGCTATAAAAAAACCTGTAAATATAATTTCATGTATGCACCTTGTACAATACCAGAACGTTATGAAAACAGTTTGCAATGTATTAATTCATCAACTCTGTATGGTTAAGGTGTCTTGAAAGTGTCTGATTGACATTTGTATTTTAATAAAATAAAAATAAATGGAAAAGAAATAAGTAAATTAAAAAAAAACAACAAAAGAGTAGGACTGATCCTCCATTTTGCAAAAAAAAGAAAATCTCAAAAAAAAAGTATAAAAGAGTTCAATCCCCCATTTTGCAAAAAAAAAAAGAAAAAAAAAGAATCTTCAAAAAAACAGTATGAGTGGATTTCCCATTCAAGACGGCTATCCACATACTGTGAATTTTCCCTGAGGAACTGAAAACATCATATCATAGTGATATACGTGTACCTATGTTTACAGCAGCACAATTTTTGATAGCAAAATCTTGGAAACAACCAAGATGTCCGTCACATGAGGAATGTTTGAAAAAGATGTTTTCTTTCTATATAATGGATTATTATTCAGCTATAAAGAATGATAAAGTTGAAGTATTTATTTTGAAGTAGATGCCACTTGAACATATACTCATAAGTAAAATAAATCAGACACACATGTATTAATATCATGTAGTCTTCCTAGTATAAGAAGTCAAAAGAGGAAATACAAATAGAAGTGTACAAGAACTAAAAAGAATTTAGTCAGATAGTTAGGGCAAACTGAATGGCATTTGCTGCAGGGTACTAATCAGCTTTTCTTCTGGATGTTTAACAACCTAAATTCTCAAATTTTGGAGAAATACAAGGTCCGCAAGGTCAGTCAACATTTTTGCCCTAGCCTTTCAACTTCAGTGAAGCCTGAGAACACAGGAGAACCTGTACTATAACATCATGGAACTGAGTTATTCCCCAAATTTTCTATTCAAGGAGATTATGATGCCACAGAGGAAGGCGATAAATGATCTAAGTGTGCCTGGGGAGGGTCACATGGAGAGAAATCTTTGTCTCAGGCTCTCACAGAGAATAAACTGGTCAAGCAATGGCCATGACTCATCCACATGGCTGACACAGACAAAGGATCTACAGCGTGAGGTATAGGATACAAGACAAACCCTGAGGGGACTTAACTGACCTCATCAGATACAAAAGCTCTATTTTTTTGTGATAGATGTCTTGCTTTATCTCGGTCTGAACAATCTAGCACAAAAGTATAAAAATGAGGTATATAAATTGGGTCCATAACAATAAGTTTATTTGCAAATGGCTATAGTGAGCAAGTTTTTTAGATAACTCACTATTATTCTACTGTTGGACTGTGTTTGATTGCCTCCCCGAGTTTGGGCACCCATAAATGTTTAATGACATTGGATTGCCCATCTTTGACAGGACTGAACAAAAAAGGAGGGTACAAAGGAAGAACCGTTCTGTGTTTTCATAAACAGTTCAGTTAGGATAAATATTCAGTACTTCTGCATAATTCTATGAGAAGCAAGATTTGTACTAATAGTGTTTGGAAAGAATATTATGTTTGCTTCTAGTACTATGGATAACCACTAGGAAGATAACAAGGTAGAAAGTATTAATTATTGAAACTGCTATAATTCAGTTTTAAAAAATAAGTATATAGCTACATTCTCTTAATTCATCGATTAGAGACATCTGCTCTAATAGTGTCTGTAAGTAGAAGATCATGTAGTCATCTTGTATGTCAACAAGCCATTATGAAAACAATTTGAAATGTACCAATTATTGAATCTGTCTTGTTAATTTGATTTGAAACTGTCTGATTGCTATTTGTTCTTCAATAAAAAAATAAAAATAATGAATTAGTTATTCCTTCATCCTACTTTTTTTCAGAGATCTTTTATCATTTCACTGGCTGCAATGGTGTCTTGGAGGTCTGAAAATTTATTTTGTTTTCATTCATATGGTTTTACTAGCTTGTGAATGAGATTTTAATTACCTGTATATCTATTTGAATCTGCTTCCTGCATTCTATTTCTTTCCTATATTGCTCATTCAAGGTTTCCCTTAGTTTTCTTTTCTCCTCTACTTTTTCATCAGTGTTTTCTTTAGAAGCACTTAGTAATTCTTTCATTATAGCTATCATTTCTTTTTTCACTTCAGACATTATTTCTAATGTGATTACCTGTATGCATTTATGCAGTTGTTTGTTTACTTCATACGCTATTAATTCAGAGTTTACCTGAGTGATTCCCAATTTCTTGTATTCTAGTGTCTTGAATTTTTTCTTCGTTGGCTCAGGGTCTGATAATTCAATTTGCTCCTTCCTTTGTCATCTTGAATAGCACTGTCCTCTGACCTTTGGTGTAGTGTTTTCGTTCAGTTATAACTTGAGCACCTACCAAAATTTTTACCCAAGAGAGATTTATGTGTATAAGTCAGTTGCAGTTTTGTATTTGCAGAATTAGTTAGCAACACTAATAATGGGTAGTAGTATTTATCAGTTGACAAAATTTTGTAACTAATGAATTTGTATTTTAAACCATAAGATAAACATTATGTCTGTGTAGTTAAGCAGTTATTAAATTGCAAATTTGTAATTCAATTTATTTCCCCTAAGTTCTGTCTTACCCTGTCCCATTGATGAACATGGGGTCTTTCAGGCTGATTAATTCATGCTGGTAACCTTTTGTCCCCTTTCTAGATCAAGAAAGAAAGAGAGAGAATGCTGTCATACTTCTTGTTCGAGCAAAGTTTCTCAGCTTTCGTGGTATTGATCTAGGAAGTTCAAACTTATCCAGGTGGGCCTGGCTTGTGTCTGTCTGCTGTGCTCTGCTTCTTCTTACTGTAGCCCGTGGAACCTGCTGTGCCCCTCTGTCAAGGTGGTCAGCTTCTGGGTTAGCTGGGTGTGTCTTACCCCTAGCCTCTCTGTAGGGGGTTTTGTGGCAAGGTTCCACACCAGGCCTGTGTGATAAAGGGTGTTTCTGAGAGTGCACACATGGTCCCATACATAAAGTGCCTGGGTTCTGCCTGGAATGGGATTTAGTGAGCAGGCGAGTGGACACACACACACACACACACACACACACACACACACACACACACACACACTCACTCACCTGGAATGGGATCTGTTTGGTAGAGGCTCCAACTTAGCGGCTGGAAGGTCTCACATATATGCTGGTTCTGGCCTCTAGCTGGAAATGGATCCACAGAGTGCAGGAATTATCTTTTATGCACATTGGGCCTGGGCTCGGGCAGGAATGGGTTGTATGGAGAGGGCAGAATCTCTCACACACATGATGCATCTGGGCTGTGGTTGGTTAGGGATCTTGTGAGCAACACTGGGCCTGGGCTCCGGCTGGAAATGGATCTGGTCAGTTCACCCAGGATTGCTTTTGATATTCTGACTCTCTTTTGTTTCCAGATGAATTTTAGGATTGCTTTCTCTATATCTGTGAGGTATACTGGTGGTATCTTAACAAGGATTTCATTCAGTCTGTGCCAAAATTTTGGGAGTATGGCCATTTTCATAATTTTGGTTCTTCCTGTCTAGGAGCAGGGAATAGTTTTCTGTTCCTTAAATGTTCTTCAATCTTTTCTCAGATTACTATAATTTTTTCTGGTTAAAATTTTATGTCCTTTGTGAAATTCCTTCTTAATTATTTTATTGTTTTTTGGATTTTAGTGTGAAAGGAATATTTGCCTTCATTTCTTTTTCAATGCTTTTTTGTTTGTTAAGTGTTCACTTTGTACCCTACTGAGCTACTGAATTTTATTATTAAATCTAGAAATCCCCTGGTTGAGTTTTTTTTTAATCTTCTGTGTAGAGTATCAAGTCATCTCACTTCTTCCCTTTTGTACATTATTTCTCTTATCTCTCTCTTGTGTAGTTTCTCTGGCTAATGTCTTCAGATCTATATTCAAGAAGAGCAGCCACAAGACATACTTCTCTCGTTCCTGAATTTAAAGTGAAATTTTTAGGTTTTGTCTCTTTAATATGATGTTCGATCTTGGTTTTTCATAGATAGCTTACACCAGGTTGGGATATAGACTGTCTATTGCAATTTTATGTAGGGTTTTTATCATGAATGATTGTTGGACTTTGTCATATCTTGTTTTGTATTTATAGAGATGATCTTGTGGATTTTTTCTTTTCTTATGTTGACATGGTGTATTACACTGATGAATTTGCATATATTGAGTCATTCTTGCATTCCTGGGATTAATCCCACTTGGTTGGAAGTATAATCTTCATAATGATTTACTGCATTCTATTTGCTAGTATTTTATTGAGAATTTTTGTGTTTATCTTTATTAAGGAGATTATCCTATAGTTCTTTTTTTTTTCATTGGGGTTTATCTGGTTTTATTAGCAGAATAATGTTGCCTCCAGGAATAAGTTTGGAAGAATTGCTTCCTCTTCAATTTCATGAGGTGGCTTTAGAGTTTGTGAATAATTCGTTATCCAATTGTTGGACTATGAGTGTGTGTGCTACACCTACCCTGGTGCAGACAATCTGCATACAAATGTAAGAGGAGGAAAGAAGTTTTCTAACAACCATAGATCCTGCTATTTATTTTGCTTTTTGCTGTTTTCTGCCATGTGCCTTGGAGCAAGATAAGGATGGACTGAAAACCTCCACTAACTGTTCACTAAAATCTCTTCCTTCCTTAATTTCAGTTGTCAGGTATTTTGTCCCAGAAATGTGGAAAAATAATTGATGCCATTGGCTTGGAGTTTGACAATTTTACTTATGTTTTCAAAATTTAGCTCTCTGATTAATTAATTCTTAGAATTGTTTTCCTCAATTCCATTGCATTAATTTCTGCTCTAATCTTTATACTTTCTTGCCTTCTTTTGGTTTTGTGCTCAATTATTCTTATTTTTCTAGGGTCTTGACATGCAACATAAGATTGTTTATTTGGCCTTGTTCTGTTTTCCTATAGTGTGAATTTATAGTTCACTTATAATTTATAGTGTGAACTTACCACAATGAGTTTTCCTCATAAGATGGCTTTCAGTGTATGTACTAAATTGTAGCTGCATTTTTGTTTGATTATAAATATTGTTTAATTCATTCTACGATTACATTTGCAACCCACTAATTTGTTCACAAGGTTGTTATTTAATTTCGAATGGTTTGTCATGTTTTACTGATTTCTTTTGTAAAAAAATTTCAGTTTCATTGTGCTATTGTCAGATAGTAAGTATGGGATCATTTTGATTCCTTTGCATTGACTTCAGCATTCTGTATGTGCTAGTATAAAGTCTATTGTAGAGAATGTACCATGTTCCACTGAGAAGAATGCATATTCTGCTGTTTCTGGGTGGACCATTCTGTAATGATCTACTGAGTCCCTTTCGTCACAAGTTTTATTCAATTCTGCTATTTTTTGTGCTAATTCTTTTGCTTGCTTGATCTATCTTTCTGTGACAGTGGGCTATCTCTGTCACAGAATAAGTCCCCCAATGCAATTGCATTTGGTTTTTCATGTCTGTTAAAATTTGTCTCATGTAGTTGTGTGCTCCTTTGTTGAATGTATATGTATTTATGATTGTTATATTTTCCTCTTGAAGTTTTCTCCAAGACAGTATGTAATGACCTTCTTTATCTCTTTTAATTATTCTTGGTTTGAAGTTGATGTTGTCAGCCATGAGAAAACTATCATGGCTTTTCTCTGCTTTCTTGTCCCATGGAATATTGTTCAACTTTCTTTTACTTTCATTCTGTGCATTTCCTTTTAATTTAAATGTGTTTCTTATATGCAGTATAGTGTTGGATTTTGTTGTTGATCCACTCTTCCAGTCTGTTTCTTTTGATAGATTAATTGAGGCCATTTATATTCATAGTTATCACTGATACATATTCATTTATCTTTGCTGTGTTATTTTCCTCCTACAGGTTCTATCCTTTTCTCATCTTTTTAATTGCTTGCTCTGCTTGGCTTTATTTTCTTCTGGGTTTCTGTTGCATGGAATATTTTTCTTCCCATTTTTGTTGGAAAGATTTCGGAATTCTTTTTTGATTTAATTATGTTTCTTCTATAAAGTACTTTGTTGGATCTTGTTTCTTGCTTAGTCTTGCTGGTCATGAATTTTTTAATTGTTCTTTGTCTTGGAAATATTTTATTTATTCATTAGTTATTCTAGATAGTTTTGCAGAGTGTATCAGTCTGGTTTCAAAGTTATTTTATTTTAGGGTTTAAGACAGTGCACACTGATCTCAAAGATTTGTTTTGAGAAATCTGCCATATTTCCTCTCAGCTTTCCTTTACAATTGGTCTGTCTCTTTTCTCTAAGAACTTTTAATATTTTATGTATTGCGATAGACTAATTCTTTGTCATAGCTCTATGAAGTACAATATGCTGAACAGCAATATATGATACTAGGGCCATTCTTGGAATGCCTGTCAAAATACATACTAAATACTTACATAACAATTACTGCCATATTGTCTGTCAAGTAAACGTTTGTTTGAAATAAAGGGTAATAAATGAAAAAAAAAGTGATGAAAAAATGTTATAGGACTGTCCTGTTACAACATTGTAAATGATTAGATTTCTAAATTGCTCTGTAAAAATATGTAACTGCTTATTACTATTTTTAAATTAATTAATTAATTAATTTTTTCTTCACATTCTGTAGGGTTTAAAGTTCAACATATCAATACTTGATGGAAAATACCTGTTCCATGTTATGTCTAAGATGTTTGAAATTCAGATAGTGAGCTCAACTGCCTATGTTATAGGGTAGTAATAACATTAAGCTTCTCTTCTGGAGGGTTAACAACTTAAGTTTGCAGACCAGAACTTAGAGAAAATAAGGACTCTAAGGATATCCAACATTTTGACCCTAGCCATTCAAGACCAGTGAGGACTCAGGACATAAATAAATAACCTGTACTGTTACATACTGTAACTCAGTGTGTCCCAAATTTTCTTATCAAGGAGATCATAGGTCCACAGAGAAAAGTGAGAAATGATGTGTAATGCACCCGAGCAGAGTCACATGGAGAGAAAACATTCTCTCAGGCTTTCAGAGAGCAACTTGGTCAAGCAATGTCTGTGACACATCTGCATGGCTAACATTCATAAAGGATCTGAAAACTGCATACAGGGTTTCAGGGTAAATCCTGAGGGTATTTAACTGACTTTGTCACATACAAAGGTTACATTTTTGTTATATAGATCTTGCTTTACTTTGGTCTTGACCATTCCGCAGAAAAGTATAAAAATGAGGTATACAAAGTAAAGCCATAGTCCTATGCTGAGCTGTAAAAGGCTCAAGTCAAAAATTTCCTATGAATAACCTACTATTACTATGGACTACTGGACTGTATTGGATTATTTTACTGAATTCGTGGAACTAGAATATTTAAATGACAATGGAATACACATGTCTGACAAAAGTAAACAAAAAATGGGTAATATAAATGAATGACCATTTTTTATCTGTATATTCAAAATAGTTGGGATAGATATATAGCTACTTTCTCTTAATTCATTGAGAAGATTTATACCTACAGGGTTTGGACAGGATATTATGTCTGCATCTTGTACTATAAATAACTAGTACAAAGACAACAATATGCAATTTATAAATCATTGTAATTCTCTTACTAATCAGTTTTGAAACTGTCTCATTGTTGTTTCTCAATAAAATTATTAATAAAAAAGTATAGTGGGACAACCTCCTCTCATTATAATTCACTTAATAAATATTTATAGTAGGCATTCTATACTCTGATTGTGCTACAATTTTATGGTGCTGAAATTTTAGATGAATATTGCTGTATAAAAATTATAATTTGGTGGGTTTTGGAATAAATATTCATGAAATGTATTTTTTAAAATATTATTTTTTGGGATGTATTAGGAATCAAACTCAGGACATTATGCTTGCCACTCAGGCTCTGTGCTACTGATTTAAAACTCTGTGCCTTGTTTATAATATTCTTGAATGAAAGGTTCATGTTTCCATGTATTGAAAAAAAATGAATGAAGTACAGTATGCACGTGTTGCTTTAGGACTGGGGAAATTTAGCCCAAAGACAATTCCTGAGACTCCTAGGCTTCATAGAAGTAAAGTATATCAGTGTAGACACAGTGTAGGTCTCTGTGAAGTAATTCCACCCATATAAAACTAGCAGAAATTTTGTTATCGAAAGTAAGTTGTTGGTTTAACATTGAGATGATGGCCAAGCTCCCAAAATTGGTATATAGATTTAAGGCAATCCCTATCAAGCTAGAACGAACATACTTTAAAGACCTAGAGAAATAATCCCTAAAATTTATTTGGAAACAGAAAAGACCTAGAATAGAAAAGGCGATCCTGGCCAACAAAGACAAAGTAGGAGGCACTACAATTCCTGATGTGAAATTATACTACAAAGCTACTGTGATAAAATCAGCATGGTATTAGTAAAAAAAAAATGGACAGGAGTATCATTGGAATAGATAAAAGATGCAGGTACAATTGCAAATACACTTAGCAATTTTGTCTTTGGCAAAGGTGCCAAACATGTTACTGGAAGGAAGATGGACTCTATAACAAATGGTGCTGTAAAAATTGGCTATTTAGATGCTGAAAACTATAGCATGATCCAGGTCTATCATCAAACACTAAACTCAAGTCAAAATGTATTAAAGATATGAAAAGTAAAACAGAAACACTAAATCTCCTGAAAGAGAAAATAAGAGGAAATCTTGAAGACATAGGGGTAGGCAAAGGGTTCATGAACAAAAATCAAACTGCATGTAAAACACTTGAAAGAATTAACAACTGGGATCTCCACTTATTGATAATTATTTGCATGTCAAAGAAAATATCACAAATTGGGATAAAAATTAACTAATAACCACTCAGACAAAGGTCTTATATATGAAATATATATATATATATATATATATATATATATATATATATATATATATATATATATATATAATTTTATTTTATTTAGAAACAAATAGCTATACAACAGTTTCATTTTTTCTTCATAGTTTTATTTTTTTCAATAATTAATACATTATATATTGTTTTCTTAGTGGCTATTTATTGTACAAGATGCAGATATGATATTCTGTTTATAAACATTATTAGAACAGATCCTTCTACTCATCGAATTAACAGAATGTAGCTGTATATCTATCTTAATAATTTTCAATCTAAAGATGCAAAATGGACATTCAATTATATTGCCATTTTGTTTAGTTTTGTCATTCAAATACTATAGTTGTGTGAATTCTATAAAATATTCCAAACTATTGCAGTAGTCCATAATAGTGGTGGGTGTTCCATATGTCTAACAGTGTCAAAAGTTGTTGATTTGAGTGTTTTACAGTTCAGCATAATAATATGACTCTACTTCTTGTACTTCACTTGTATATTTTTCTGCTGGGTGGTTAAGACCAAGATAAAGCAAGACCTATGTAATAACAATTGTAGCTTTTGTATCTAATTAAGGTCAGTCAAATCCCCTCAGGATTTATCCCGAGTTCCTGTATCACAGTTTGTAGATCCTTTGTCTATGTCAGCCATGTGGACGAGTCATAGCAACTGCTTGACCAATTTGTATTCTGTGAAAGCCTGAGAGAAGATTTTTCTCTGCATGTTACTGTACTTAGGCACACTCTACATCATCAATCACTTTCTTCTTTGGCCCCATAATCTCCGTGATCAGATAATTTGGGACACAACTGAGTTGCATGATGTTACAGTACAGGTTCTAATATGTCCCGAGTCTTAATTGACCTTGAAAGGTTAGGGACAAAATGTTGGCTGTCTTTGCGGCCCTCCTTTTTCTCTAATTATTGGTCTGCAAACTTAGGTTGTTAGGCCTCTAGAAGATTATCTTATTGTTATTACTGTACAACCTAGGCTGTTGAACTTAACCTCACTATACATTTTTAGCTTAACATGAAACAGACATTTTAAATCAGGTATTTATATGTTAAATTTAGAGTTCCTCCAAACTACTGTATAAAAATATTTAAAAAGTTGAAATGTATTTTAAAAATAGGAATGAACAATTATATGTTTATGTATAAATTTAGAATTCTAACCATATACAGTATTGTAGCAGGATAGTCCCTCAACACTCCTTTTCCTGTCTCCTGCTTTCATTCACCACCTCCCTCCTTTAAAAAAATCTACATGAGAGACAGCATGGGAGCAACCAGCTTGTCATGAAAAGTAGTACATATTCAGAAGACCAGAATGACAGGCACTCCAAGCATGAACCTACTATTACAAATTGCCATCTTCAGTGCAGTTGCGTAGTTAACAGGTACCAACATATATAGTCAGTCAGGGTGGGAATCCTTCTAAATTAACTGCTAGATTCAAAATTCTTGTGAAGATTCTCAGGATCATTGTGTTACACATTTTTTACACATAACTGTATGACTTTGGTTCTGTGATGTTTCTTAGCTCTTCTTACTCTATCTTCATTGTCTAGTCTTCAAGTTCTTGCTTTCCTTTTAATTGAGTTATACTACTCTACTTGTAAATCTTCTTTTGAGTTCCTCTACTAGGGAGACTATATGATATTTACACACGTTGTCTGACTTATTTCACTTAGGAATATATGTTCAAGTGGCACCAACTTAAATATGAAATCTTTGAGTTTATCATTCTTTATAGCTGACTAATACTGAATTGTACAAAAATATCATATCTGAGAGACCGGCCAGAAACAGCGCAGCCGACTCCACCATCCTCCTGGATCCTGCCCGCACCCGCCGAGCCCCAGAGACCTGCCCGAGACAGCGCAGCCAAATCCGCCATCCTTGTCCATCCCACCAAGACCCAGAGACTGGCCAAAACAGCATGGCCAACTCCGCCATCCTCCTCCAACCCGCCCACACCCGCCCAGCCCCAGAGACCTCCCAAGACAACGAGACCCATGGCCTGAGACAGCGGCAGACTCCAGCGGCCTCCCGGATCCAGCCCCAAGCTCTCCCAGACAGTGGGAATTTGGACTACTCCCCAGGCTTCCCAGATCAGTGAGAGTGTGCTGAGTCTGAGGGAGAGCCATTGGCTTCCTCCCACATGCGCTACCCGGACCCCTGCCCCCAAGCCCTTCAAGTCAGTGACTGGCCTGAAACCTCAGGACCCACTAACCCACACCTTCCCGGATCCCTTGCCCGAAAGCCCGCTGAACGAGTGGGAATTTCCCCGACTCTCTGGGCATGAAAGTTCAGTGAGTGTAGAACTCTGGGCCCAGCGTGACCAAGAGACATTTCTCAGGGATTCCCTCCCCCACCCCCACCCCCCATGGCCTGGTGAGAGGTCCTGGCACACAGTGCCAGAGAAACATTTCCAGGTGATTACCGGTCCCACCACACAACCCAAGACACAGTGCAGGTCGGCCTGGAGTGAGAACTCCAAGCCTGCCACACCGGATGGTCATTTCTCAGCAATCCTCAGTCCCATGCCATGGACTGAAACCCAGCACAGCCTGTCCTGTGAGTGAGGGCACCAGGACTGCTGCACTGGAGGGACCCTTCTCAGCCTTCTCAGGTTACAGACTGTAGACCCAGACCCAGCAAAGGCTGGCCAACCCAGTACAGCCTACTCACTGAATAAGATCAACCACCATCCTTTTGTGAGCCCAGAAGACCCAGCAAAGCTGAGGCCCGCCAATCTGAGGATTGACCAGCCTGACACAGGAAGGCTGACCCCGGGAATCAATAGAGGGGAACCAAAGGAGCTGCAGCAACAAAAGGAACTGAACACAACTTCTAGATCCAGGATAGGCATACCTGGAAAAATCTCAAACTTAACAGACTGGCACCCGAATCTCATAACAAGCTAAGGTTATAGCTGCACCAAAGCTCTACACCAAAGGTCAAAGGTCAGTGCTATGCAAAATGACAAAGAGAAGGGGAAAAATGCAATCCCAGAACTCGAGTCCATCAGGAAAGGCAGAGGAAACTAGCTCAGCTTCAATGAATGAATTAACAGATACAGCAGCAAAGGAACACCAGCAGAAAGTTATAGAGGAAATAAAATGAGAAGTAATTCCCAAAATTAGAAAAGAAATAACTGAATACATACTATCTGAAATAAAGAATGAATTCCAGAAACATTGGGTGGAAAAACTATGTTCACTGAGACCCAGTGCAGAAAGCACTATTCCAGGTGATATATATGAATTAACAGCATCTGAAGAAAAGAAACAACAGCAGAAAGATCATGAGGAACTCAAAGCAGAAATAAGTTCTGAAATCAAAAAGGAACTTTTTGAAGTCTTAGCATCTGAAATACCGAAACAATCCCAGAAATATACATAGGAAATCCAACTTGGAAGAAACACAGCAGAAAAAGAATTAATAGCTACCTCTAAAGAAGACATGGATAAAAAAATTGAGGAGATCAGAAATATGATGGATTCCTTGAATGAGCAATACAGAAAAGAAACAGAACACATGAAATGCAGTCAAAGAGATATAGAAGAACTAAAAATATCAATCCTGAGTCTACAAAACTGTGTTAGTGAAAGCGAAGACAGAGTTTCAGATCTTGAAGATGCCGGAGCAGCAAGAGAAAAGGTGAGAAAGGATCCCTTAAAAAGAACAACAATGCAGGAAAAAATAATCCATAACCTGCAAGATGGTGCCAATATGAACAATTGGAGAATAATTGGTATCGACGAGAATGAAGGAGTCAATACAAATGACATAAAAATAATTTGGGGAGAAATAATTGCAGAAAACCTCCCAAATATGAGGAAACAATCCAACATTCAAGTCACCGAAGCATACAGAACACCAAATAACCTCAACCCAAGTAGAAACACACCGAGACAAATAACAGTCAAGAACCCACAAATCGATTTTACTTGTTATACATTTCCTTTTGTATTTCTGCTTTTCGCTTGTTATACTAGGGAGACTATACGATATTTACACATGTGTGTCTGGTTTATTTCACTTATGAGTATATGTTCAAGTGGCATCCACTTCAGTATAAATGCTTCAAACTTATCATTCTTAATAGCTGAGTAATACTCCATTATATAGAAATACCACA
>PVKA01048749.1:0-13615 GCA_004027165.1 Ctenomys sociabilis
GTGGTGGCGCATGCCTGTAATCCCAAGTACTCGGGAGGCTGAGGCAGGAGGATTGTTGTGAGTTCGAGACCAGCCTGAGCTACAAAGTGAGCTTAAGGCCAGCCTGAACTGCATAGTGAGACCCTGTCTCAAAAAGACAAAAATAAAAATAAAAATAAATAAATAAAGGGGGTGGGGAACACATTAGGGGTGTTTTGCGTATTGCCTGTTGCATGTTACGCGTTACGTGGCGTAAGCTGTGTTGCATATATTTTTCCTTTCCCTAATGATTATATATCCAGCAAGGTGGGATTATTCAAAACGGATTCCCAGAGCCAGATTCTACTCACTTGAAAAAAGCACTTTGAATATTACAGCACCAAGGTGATTCAGCTCCTCCAGGGACTGCACTAGACCAGACACAAACGCTCAAGCAGTCTGCAGAGGCTTTGTGAAGCCAGCTTAGCTATGAAATGGTCCACTTACTCTTTTGATCATTTATTTATTTATGCTTATGTATTTGGTACAGGGCCTCAGTATGCAGCTTGGACTCATAGTGATCTTCCTGTCTCAGCCTCCCCGGCACTGGGATTACAGGTCCTCTTCGAGCCCTGAGTTATCTCCCAGGCCTCTACGTATGTTCTTAAAGACAATTCGAAGATGTCTGAGAACTGGACTTGCTGTGTGCCTCTGGGGCAGTGCGTCAAAGGAGAGGCATTCTGGAAGGTTCGCTAAGGAATAAAGCCAGGAGAGGGGAAGGCATCGTTTCCCATGAAAACAAAACACACACAGATAATTTAGGGAGGGATTGGGGACAGAGCTGAGCAGCACAAGCGCCTGCCTGGTAAGGGTGAGGTCCTGAGTTCAATTCCTGGCACGACCAAAAAAAACAGATCACAGATCCTGGAAAGTGATAAAATGTTGTAGAAACTCAGCAGATGATCGGTGATAGAGAAAATGGAAAACACGTAAGAAGTCAACTCCCGATCTCTGATGCTCGGTGACTCTCTTGCACTGTCTGATCACTAACAGAAAGTGCAGTCCTAGCTGACATTACCGACGGCATTTATGTAGAAGGCACGGAGAACACATGGCTTTATTTGTCTTTTTCCACAGAGCTTGGCTGGATCCCGACCAGCCTGCTGGTCATACACAGGTTCTCTTCGTGCTAAATTGTCTGGAAAACTGGATCAAAAGAATGTGAGGCACTGTGCTTCCTCAGGGATTCTGAACTTGCAAAGGTCTTTCGTTGGGCAAGAAATGAACAGGAAGAAAGAAACAAATAAACAAAGAAAGAAAGAAGGAAGGAAGGAAGGACAAAAGAAAGAAAGAAGAAAGAAAGAAGAAAGGAAGGAAGGAAGGAAGGACAAAAGAAAGAAAGAAAGAAAGACAGAAAGAAACAAATAAAGAAAGAAAGAAGGAAGGAAGGAAGGAAGGAAGGAAGAAAGAGAGAAGGAAGGAAGGAAGGAAGGAAGAAAGAAAGAAAGAAAGAAAGAAAGAAAGAAAGAAAAAAAGAAAGAAAGACCGAAAGACAGAAAGGGGAAAACGTTAGGGTTAGGCATTAAAGTGCCTGCAAGCAGGTGCAGGGGCTGGGGATTCAATCCCAGGCCTGTTGTGCCAGCCCCGCCTTCAGGACAAACTGAGATTAAGATTGACACTGACCGTGTGGCACACAGCTGTAATCCCAGCTCTCGGGACACTGTAAACAGGCAGATCACTATGAGTCTGACCGAGTAGTGAGACCCTGAACACCCTGTAGGTCCTTTCCTAAAATTAAAAAAAAAAAAAAAAAAAAAAAAAATTAAGACACTTGAAAGTACTTTATGAAATGCCATGAATGAATTTGCAAATAAAACTCATGCTAGAAGTTCTTTTCAAATTTGATGGAAACTGCAGAATAAGCAGCCTGTACCTACATCCACATATATACTTGTGTGTGTCTGGATTTATTTTATTAATGGTACTTTGTCATAAACACACAAAAAGGAGAGAAATAGAGTTAATCTTCCAGAGATTAACAGTTCCCTATGTATGTCCCACTAACATAAGAAAATATAAAGCATGTTTATTCTGTATAATACTAAAACCACTAAATATGATGTGTAGGTATTTAAAATACAATACGGTAGGGTTGATTAGTATACAAATAAAATGTCTAATAATTAAATAGCACATCAAATAGGTAATACAGGTAAAGTGGATCATGTCAAGGTATAAGAAAAAGAAGTTAACATATACCATTTAAATTGAATAAAGAGGGGCCGGGGAGATGGCTCAGTGGAATAAGGGCTTCCCTGGCAAGCACAAGGGCCTGAGTTCAATCCCTGGGTCTTCCAAAATAAATAAATAAATAAATGAATAAATAAATAAATAAATAAATAAATAAATGAAAGAATGTTGAAAAGAAAAAAAAACTGAATTAATCTTCCACAGCCCAAGGTCTATGGCGTTCTTAAGTGAAGTCTTGGGCGGTCTCAGTCCTCCAAGGCCCACACATCAAAATCCCTCAGTGGAGCTGGAGTTTGAACAGCAATCCTAACCCTGGAGGCCCCTGCCCTAGTCTGTCCCCCTCCCAGCCCCCCGGGGCCGCCCTGGGTAATCCCACAGCCCGGGCGCTGAGCCCAGCAGGGCTCGGTGGCCCAGGTCCAGGTGGGCCATCACGCTGTGTCCCAGCAGGTGGAAGGGACGGGTGCCCTCCTGAGGCGCTGTGATGCAGCCCCAAATTTCATGCACAGTGTGCACTTTTTTTTGTTGTCTTTTTGAGACAGGGACTCACTATGCAGTTCAGGCTGGCCTTAAGCTCACTTTGTAGCTCAGGCTGGTCTCGAACTCACAACAATCCTCCTGCCTCAGCCTCCTGAGTGCTGGGATTACAGGCCTGCACCACCATGCCCGGCTACAGTGTGCACTTTTAGGCCCTCGTTGTGTTCCTCAATTTAACTCTGTGTGTGGCAAGTGAAAGTTCAACACGTGAGACGGGGCTTGCCCATGCCCACACAGACTCTATCACACCAGAATAATAAATGCACACAGTTATGCAATGAAATTAGCATTCCTGGGTTTACAGAACTATCTAGACATGAAGTTGTCAGTGCTGTCCTGTACACACTCTCCTTAATTTTTTTTAAAGGTGAATGTGTTTCTTACTTAAATAAGTACATTTTACATTGACCTATAAACTTAATCCTGTTCAGCCTGTAATCCCAGCACTCGGGAGGCTGAGGCAGGAGGACTGTTGTGAGTTCGGGACCAGCCTGAGCTATAAAGTAAGCTTAAGTCCAGCCTGAGCTGCACAATGAGACCCTGTCTCAAAAAAAAAAAAAAAAAAAAAGCCAAAATTAATAAACTTAATCATGTTCAATACTTATGATTTATGATATTATAGTAAGACTATATTTTCAAATTAATGATTTTTTTTTTGGAGGAGCCAGGGATTGAACTCAGGCCCTTGGATTGACCAGGGAAGTGCTTATTCCACTGAGCCATCTTCCCAGCCCAAATTTCCGACATTTTTTAAAATTTAGATTTATGCATTATGCCCACGATTGCTTCTATTGGCATAGAATTGCATTAGTATCCACTTTAAAACTTGGAGATAATTTGCCAAATTCAACAGTAAGTGATGCAAAAAAAAAATGCTATAATATTTCTTTAACAGAGTACACTTCAGATATGACAAATATTACAAAGAAGTCGTCATCAGCAATTCTTCAACACTGGAACTTCTGAATTCTACTAATTTTACTGTGACACATTTGCAGAAAATATACAAAAATGTTGTGCACTCCGTCCTGAGAAATTAATTGGATTTCCTGTAATTATTTGGAAAATATTTTTTTCTTTAAGGGATACACATAATTCAAGCTAATTACAAGGAGAAAATTATAATGAGTAGAAAATGATTTTGATTTTAAAACATAAATTATGAATAAATCAGAAAAAGGCTCCTTGGTGAGGTGCAGGGTTTTATCTTTTTAATTAATAAGCTTGATTACTGGTCTTTCCCCTCCAACATTTATTTTCACCAAATCTTTGAGGAGGATAATTCCTGTGTTTATGATTCTTTTTTAAATCAATTTTATCTTAGCAAACCTGATTATAAACTCAAAAGTGAGGAAATGAAGTATGTTCTAGTGATCTTGCTGAATTAACACATCAGTGAGGTTGATTTCTATTTTATTTTATTTTTTTTGGGGGGGGAAGCGATTTTTAATAAGATTCTTCTTCCTAATTTATTTCTGTCCACCTCAGTCTCTGGTCCAGATCCAGTGCTTAACAGAGAATTTTATTATTCTGGATAGAAATAGTGCTTCGTGGGGTTATAAATCAATTTCTTATGATAGGTGATAAAATATGTGTAAAAATTACTCTAAAACACCTTGACTGTTCAGGCTATTGCATGGAAACTTCACTCAAACAATAAAACACACTACAAGGAAGAGTGAGCTCCAAAGGACCAGGTTAATTAAATCTCTATTCATGGAACACAGTACCCACAATAAAATGATTTTATTGTATTTTTATTTGTGTATTTATTTTCTTGGTGGAAGTAGGGATTGAACTCAGGCCCTTGTGCTTACCGCGGAAGCACTTGTTCCACTGAGCCATCTCCCCAGCCCAGTAATGATTTTAGTTTGTCCCAGTGTTATTATTCCACATTTTCGGATTAATGTATCATGGAGCGAGAATTGCAATTCTGCTGTATCTGGGTTTCTGTAGCTATCGTCATTGCCGTTCCCTCTTGACGTGACCTGAGATCTCCTGCCCCAACTCTGGCGTTATTCTGCCTTCTGTCTGTGCTGGTTGGTTTTAGGCATGGATTTCTGAAATGGCGTTATTTTTCGATGGACAATTTTTAAAATTTTGAACACATTTGTAACATGTGAACTTGACTTTCTTGTTGTGGAATAGGTTTGTATGTATAACACAGAAGGATTTTTCAATTTCCTTCCTTCCTTCCTTCCTCCCTCCCTCCCTCCCTTCCTCTCTCTCTCTCTCTCTTTTTCTTTGGTACAAGATCTCTCCACTCAGCTCAGACTCATAATGATCCTCCTGTCTCAGCCTCCCCAGCACAGGGATTACAGGCCTGTGTATGCGCTACTGGGCATTGAACCCCAGTCCTTGCACCTGCCAGGTGGGCGCTTAATCCACTGGGCCATCTCCCCAGCCCCTGGATTCTCTTTTTAGTCCCTGTCCATTTCCCACACACTCAGTTCCTCCCTCCTCTCTGAATTCCCTTTTTCAGTTTCCCTGCTAATTGTCCATTTGCTGTCACTTGTCACCATCAGCTACCTGGAGGTCTGTACCTATATTTCTTATGTCGCCTATCACAGAAACATGCTTAGCACATTTCAAAGAGTGCCCACCGTTTGCTTTTTAAATAAGTGTGCTGGAAACTTCTTATGTCTGTCGTGAAGAAAAGAAGCATCCTCTTCGGATTTTACACAAGTCGGGTGTGTGAACACTTGGGAAGTTTCCCTGGAGGAGGAAGGTCTTTGCATTATGCAAGAGGGCATTGCAGAGAGACTGGAGTCTCTGCTCTTCCCGTCAGCCCTGCAGGCAGCTGACGGCCCAGAAAGGCGTCTTCCCCCCCAGATCATCATTCCTGATTAAATCACTGCATAAAATAGGAACAATGAACTTGGACTGCAGCGTGGGGAAAGGCAATCTCTAACTGCACCAGTGTAGACAGCCCCTCCTGGTCGTCCTCTTAGTCCAGGGAGCTTGCATTGGGAATCCCATGCACAAATTATTAGGTTAATCCCAATCTACTACTTCCAGTGCAACTCACGGCAAGGATAAAGAAATTAAGGCGTATTTATAGTTACGGGGAGCCAAGGGGCCCTCAATCCAGCCTGACGATGGCTATCCGGAACAAAGGCCTCCACCCAGGGCTGAACCCCGGTTTTATTCAGTCGTGAAGGAGGAGCGGTTTGAGGAGGAGTGACCGAGTATGGCAGGAATTAGGTGAGTCCTGTGAGCTGGGCTAGGTACGAGGCCTGCATGTCCCTCTGTCGTAGGCAGAGAGAACGATATGCAGATTGCCTTGCACTGTTGAAACAGCATCTAATGTTTTGGGGTCCACTGCTGTGCAAGCCCCAGGATGTCATAGCCTCTGTCTAGAGGCGCAATCCCAGCCGACAGCATGGGGCGCTGGTTTTTCATCCCGTCTCAGTCTGACTCATGTTAAAGAGCAGCAGGTGGGGATTATTTAGGAAGCACGTAGGGCATCTTCAAAGACTACCGCCAGCACCTCAGCTAGACCAAGAGGCACTGCTTGAGCCCATTTGAAAGGACAAAGAGAACTCCTAGCCAGCTCCCCCCCCCCCCCCCCCGTGGGTGCGTGTGTATCAGTACAAGGAAATAGAGTCAGGCTCAACCAAAACAGAGAGAGTCACTCTTCCTTTAAGGAGAGTCAGCCTTGGCGTGGTGCTCCACAAGCCAGGGCCTGAGTTCAGTCTGGAGCCCTGTTTTTCTCTACATTTGAAAATTCACCAACAGTACCCCAGCATTCAGATCAACTGGCATAAATATTGTATCTTTGCCTTTGTTGTTGAAAATTTGTGATTTCCCCACAATTCTCAGTTATACCAGCATATGTACATTAGAATGTCTAAGGGCAAATTGTTTGCTATTTTTAGGAAAGCTGCCATCTTATGACACATGAATGTCAAATTGTTAATTTTGTTTATTTATTTAAGTTATCTGACAAAGGATCTACAAACTGCTGTAGAGGGTTTCAGGGTAAGTACTGAGGGGACTTGACTGACCTTATCAGATATAAAAGTTACACTTCTTGTTATATAGGTCTTGCTTTATCTTGGTCTTAACCATCCAGCAGAAAAATATGAAAAGGAGGTATAAAAACTACAGCCAGATTAATAGGCTGAGCTGAAAAGGCTCAAGTCAACAACTTCTGACATTGCCAGTCCTACGGATAATCCACTACTATTATGGACTACTGGATTATTGTGGATTATTTTGCTGAATTCATGCACCTACTATATTGTAATGGCAATGGACAACCCTTCTCTGACAAAACTAAACAAAAAACGGGATACACATGAAGGATCATTTTGTATCTGTACATACGAAATAGTTAGGATAGATACACAGCTATTTTCTCCTAATTCAATGAGAAGAAAGCTTTGTACTAACAGTGATTGTCAGGGTATCATGTCTGCACCTTGTACTATGAATAAGCACTATGAAGACAGCAGTATGCAATGTATTAATTATTGAAACTCTCCTACTCATTGGTCTTGAAATTGTCTCATTGCTATTTGTTGCTGAACAAAATTAATAAAAATAAATAAATTATTAATTTTAAGTGGCCCTTTCCTTATACAGATTGGAGTATCACATTACCCATAAACACCATGTTCATGATGTTTTATTGAATTGTTTAAGTGTTTTTCTGGGTTGATTGGCCAAGACCTTACTTGAAGCCCTCAATATATTCTTGCATAATGGACGTGAGCATTATGTTCCTGATTTTTTTTTGTTGTTGTTGTTTGCTTGTTTCTGATTTTGCAGTGAGACATTTCCATGTTGCGTTAAGCATGACCCCAAGGTAGGACGATCAGATTATGTCTGTCATGTTTGAATTCATTTTCTCATCTCAGATTTTAAGAGTAGTACAATACTGTATTTAGCAAGGTGATATTTGCTGTGAAAGGCATTTAGATTTTGTGTGTTAATTTTAGAATTGTCTGTTTTACAGTGTGGAAACACAACTCATGCAATCCACTTAATGATTCAGATTCCTGGGGTATATCTTGAAATGTCATATATTATTAAATACGGAGCTATTCCGGGAGCTGCGTGTGTTTTAATACACATAAAGATATGTCAGATTATTCACACAAGGAACTTCATTTTCTTTGTGGGGAATACGGTTATGAAAAATGATAGAAAAACATTACTAAAATCTCAGTCACACACATTCACTTACTCGATAGAAAATTTCTACATAACCAAATAAAATGAATAACTCTTTTGAAAAGGTATCTTTTCCTGAGTATTGCCCAGGTCTTACAGAGAAATCTTCTAAATTTAAGTTTTTCTCATTTTACTTTTCCAACATTTTGCTGCAGGTTGACTTGCAAAAGTCAATTATGTCAACTATGTCAATTATGTCAATTATGTCAACTTCATAGAAAATATTTCACAGATTCTTAACACATTTATGCAGGGGCACAATGAAAAAATTTGCACTGTGTCTATAATAATCACAGCATTCGATAATGTACCATGAAATAAATCATAATCACAGTATTAAGTCCTGTGAAAGTCAAGCACATTTACGCACACACGTGTATATATTTGTCAGTTCTTGAAAGTATTTATTTTTGTCTGTCCAGAAATCAAGCCCAGAGATGAAATTATTCGAGTCAGGTAATGATTTCGGGCTGTTTATTAACATTTGGGTTACTGCCATTCGGATTTGGTTCCGGTTTCCTGCTTCCTCAGTAAATTGGTGTTCGGGGCAGTCAGGGTTGGAATATTAATGACGGGCCTTTGTCTTTAACGAAGAAAATATCCAGTATTTTTCAGCTCTGAAAATGTGGAAGAAGGCGGATAGCACGTCTGGCCTGAAAATGTCAGGGACAGCAGATATTACCTTTGGATAAGAAGCTTGGATTATTCACTTGAGGAAATAGATTAGCTAACCCATTGTCTTCCGTTAATCTGAATCATGAGGATCGATTCAGAATTTGGATGGAAATTTAACTGCTGAATGTTATGTGTGAGTCTTGCTTACCTTTTGACCTTGCTCTGATCCTCAAATCCTGCTATTAATCTTGTATTTTAGGTGAATTGATCCTAAACTCCAGTGTCTTATTAAAATGTATATATTTGGGGAGCAAAGCCATGAATATATTGTCACGGTGTGGGCTTTCCAAACTGAAATGCACCAGCCCAGTCTTTCCCAAATCTCCATCCTTCTTATCAATGACTACAGACAGGATGATGGCTTTGCCTATCATAGCGATTGATTCATGGGGTTCAGTCACCCTTCATTGCCTATTACAGGCAGAAAATGACATTGAAATAAATCAAGACTGTCCTATAAGAATGCTCACACTCATTGCAAACTCAGAGAATGATTTTATTCTGCTAGCTTTACGATGCACTCCTAAAGGTACAGGGGACCTGGCCGTGCTTGAGGCTTGCCGTTTTCAAGCTACCTACCTCAAAGAGTCTCATTTATCACTCACTGATTGATTGATTGATTAATTGATTTTTTTCTCATTGATCCTTTGGAATACACAGCTCAGCTAGCACACAGGCCTTCCGGCTACCTTCAGAAGTACTCTGGATTGAATGCTGTTGCCTTAATTTTCACGCCAAACCCTGATTTCCAGCCAGATGGAATTCAAGACAGAATTCTGGGGAGAGAACATTACATAAGTTCAGGACTGTGCGCTCTCCCCCCCATAATGAGATCAATGAATAGCTTATAGTAACGGGTTGGGGTTTTTACAAGGGGAACGCTGTGACACAGGACACATTTTATGATGTTATTTTATAAGCAATCATCCAAGAATCACATAGAAGAAGCGCAGGAAAGGCCCGGAGGTCAGTGCGGGAAGTCACAAAGTCCATGCGAGCTGGATGAAGGGTCCACTGTGTTCTTGTGCCAGCAGGCTGAGGGGTCTGCACTGGAGCCAGCAGGCAGTGCTCAAGGTAAGTCCCCAGAGCTCCCCCCAAATGTACCACAGCCGTCCTCAGCAACAATGAGGTCCCGAGCTCCTCCAGCGATGAAGCAAGCCGAGTTCTCATCAGGAAAGCTAATGCGACAAGCTTCTCCAGCCCAGCAGCCCAGGAGAGCCGGCAGCTTTCCACGGCGTCTCCCAGGAGCTTCCCTAGCAGGGTTTGGGCAGCTTCTCCTGTTCTTCCCTTAGGTGGTCCTCAGGCCACCTCCCAGCCCCAAACCACGCTCGCTCAGTTCAGCTGGGTGGAGCAAGGTGACAATGTGTCAGCAGTCCTCCACCCTTTAGAACAACAGGATGAGACGCTAGATATGTGCGCTGCTTAATCAGGATTAGTAACCCGAGTGAGTTCATCCCTGCAAAGCTGATTCAGTTCTGCTGGTACCAACTTCATCAATCTTTTAATCCTTTGATACCCGCATAGCTCAGTGGCTACTGGGAAATCAGGGCTGCATAGACCGAGTAGGCTATAGAAGCTTGGTCTTCAGGAAGGTCCGTGCTCTTGGGTCTTTTTCCCTGGGGGTTCATCCCCCATTTGCTAGTGCCCGCCTGCCAAGAAATGCAAAACTGGGTTCCACTGTGTTCTTGTGCCACGGAGGTCTTGCCTGGGACTAGCTGACCGTGGACCAAGGCACGTCTTTACGTTGGGTATTGTGGCTGCTGTGTCCTAGCAGTGGAAATGGGACACAGCAAGCTCCTGTTCTGTCCATAACTGGACCATTTTTCTGAGGGCAAATCTTGTCATTCTGTCCTGTGAATCCGAAATATGTAAGAGGAAGGGGAAGTAATGTACTAAGGGTCATTATTGGATTTATCCAAGAGTCATTGGCTTGTGTTCTATGGCCTTAACAGATGTGCGTAAGACAAAGACTTTAAAATTTTTCTCCTTTTTTTTTTTTTTAAAGAATACAAAACAGTGACAGATCAATTCAATGAGAAGAAAGATTTGTACAAATAGTGTTTGGACAGGATATCATGTCTGCATCTTTTACTATGAATAACCACTACGAAGACAACAATATGGAATTTATTAATTATTGAACCTGTCCCACTAACCTGTTTTGCAACTGTCTCATTGCTGTCTTTTTCTCAATAAAATTATGGAAAAAAAAAATAGTGACAGAAAAGAGCAGCATTAGAAATGATACAAAATTTCACTAAACGCAGTAATAGGAATTCAACGGCTGTTTTAACATGACATCATCTATAAATTAACTGTCCAGGTTACCCGAGGCAAACGTGTAAGATTGGTTGAAAGAACAAAACAGAAAAGTGGTAAGAAATTCAAAAGAGGAAGGAGAAAATATAAGAAGAAACGTATTTTAAGTACTGACTGCTCCTTTCAAGCGAAGAATGGCTAATATCGATTTTGTGTCTCTTCAAGTTCTGCTGTACCCATCTTAGCATGGTAGGGTTCAGGGGATTCTTAAACTTTTCAAAATATAGCCACACAAGCAAACTTTCAGTATGATTCATTCTGCATTTTATGGTATGACCTTCACTTTATTCCAAATCAGCCTGGGCTGAGAATTTTTTTTTCCCCTGAACCAGGGCTAGTAGAAGTGACTTGACAGTATTTAATATGATATCCAATGGGTAAGACTTGCACAATTTGATTTTGACCTTCACAGTTTTTAATTCATGATGGCTTCTTTGGAGTATAATTCTATCTCGATTCCAGGTGCATCTCTACAATAATATGAGATATTCAAGATATTAACACTGGCTGATTTTACGTCCCTTAAGTCTACTTTGATCCTTTCTCTTAGTAGAATAATAATCCATGGTTGCTGAATGAAAGCTAGCATGGGCCAAAGATCATGGTAGGACACGAGCTATCAGCTTAGCTATCCTACTAAAGACATTAAAGCAAGCTGTTAAAAATGCTTAATGCTATCTGAATAGCATTTTAAAAATATTATTAGTTTAAAAAAGGAAAAGAGAAGCTGGGGATGGTGGTGGAGAGAACAAACGTGAAAGGCTGAGGTTGGTAGGTCAAATGTTTGAGTCCAAACCAGGAAACAGAGAGGTTTGTCCCAAAAATGAGCAGAAAAAAAATGTAGGGGGTGAGGGGCCAAGTGCAGGGGTAAAATGCTCTTGTGTTTTTTTCCCTGTTATCTCAATAAATTGGTGAAATAAAGGCAGGAAAAAGAAAGCACATTTGAGTGAGAACTTACATTAGCTGACTCATCAACTTAATTTATCGTCCCAAGTTATTGTCACCTCTTAATTCTGAATTTGACTCAATGTTTCCTCTGCTGCGGGCATGATGTTGTAAATAAAATGTTTCTCCCTGGATTTGGCTCCAGGAGCATTTCATTTCTCGTGGGCGGGAGGTGAAAATCGACAGTGGTGATGAGAATGGATAGGCAATTACCACCCCCATAGTATTGGAGAGATGCGAGGGGGGAGAAAAAAAGAGCCACGGCCCACGTTCTGTGGAACTTTTGGAGCGTGCCTTTGGCTTTAATCTGAGCACTCATTCTGTCCTTCAGCAGCGTGGAAACAGCCACTTAACATGCGTTTTGCATTAATATTTAATACTAAAAACAGCGCTCCCTGGCAGGTGAATGTGTGCAAAGAAGTGCAAATTTCAACCAAAAGAAAAAATAGGAACAAATGAGACGGAACAAGGGACAGGGCTGCAAACTTCGGTGTGGGTGGCCACTCAGTGGGGTGTGTTTTCAGCACCTTAATCTTAACACCACTTTCTGATCCCGCGACTCTGTACCTTAATCTCAGTCCACGACCTGAGAACTGGTTAAGACTAGCAACGCTTTCTCCCTCTTTGATTTTATGTGCCACGAAAGAGACCATGCATAGGTAGGGTAAGAGCTGTGCTTCCGAGATGGGCCAAGCCTCTCAGCGAGTGGGCCATGTTCTTCTTCAGTAATTATTTTGGCGCAGAGACGTCTTGCTGCAGATTCTCAGCCTGATGCAAAACTCAGTCCTTCCACCCCTCTGCGTTTGTTCCTGATTGCTCTTCTGCAGAAGATAAACCATCACACCAGTAGCAATGGATTTTTTATTTTACTTTTTAATAATTTTATTGAGAAACAAATAGCAATGATAGTTTCAAAGCCAATTAATAGAACAGTTTCAATAGTTAATACATTGTGTATTGTTGTTTTCTTAGTGGTTATTCATAGTACAAGATGCAGACATGATATTTGATCCACAACACTATTAATACAAATCTTTCTATTCATTGAATTAAGAGGAAGTAGCTATATATCTATTGTAAGTATTATAAATGTACAGACACAGAATGTATCTGTACCTGCATTTGTATCCCTTTTTTATTTAGTTTTGTCAGAGATAGGTATTCTGTTGACATTTAAATATTGTAGGTGATTGAATTCATCAAAATGATCCAATATAGACCAGTAGTCCATAATAGTAGTGGGTCATCTGCAGGACTGGCAACGTCAGAAGTTGTTGACTTGAGCCTTTTACAGCTCAGCATATTCATATGGCTTTACATTTTATACTTCATTTTTATACTTTTCTGCTGGATGCTTAAGACCAAGATAAAGTAAGATCTATATAACGGGAAATGTAACTTTTGTATCTGACAAGGTCAGTCAAATTCCTTTAGGATTTATCCTCAAACCCTGTACCACACTTTGTAGATCCTTTGTCAGTGTCAGCCATGGGATTGAGTCATGGCCAAGCAATGGATTTTTGTAAACATGTTTTTTTAAAATTTTTTTCTTCTAGTTTTTTTGAATTTATTTTCTTTTTAATTTATTTATTGGCAGTTTAACTTGAAGAGTGAAAAATAGAAGCAAAAACACAGGAAAAAAATGACATAAGCAGGGTAACAGACAATGATACATGTGTTATAGATTTTCAAAACATGGATGGCTAAATATATATATATATATATATATATATATATATATATATATATATATATA
>PVKA01048750.1:0-13635 GCA_004027165.1 Ctenomys sociabilis
AGTATTTCCCAATACAATGAATATGATCCCTTCTTTTTCCCTGTATTTCACTGTAGACTTGGTACAATTACTTAATGTTTATTTACATTATTTAACAAAATTGCTTCTAGTACTCTGTACTAGTTCTAGTTTTATTTTTTTAAATGTGTCAAATTTTACACAAGTTATAGGAAAAAGTTCTCTTGAAAACTACAATTGTCCTGATTGAAATGAACGATTTCTAATAATCTATAATTTTGTCCTTTGGATGAAGAATTGATTTATTGTCCTGTAGTATTTGGGTAATGGTCTGTGCAGTGTGACTGAAGCTGGAGATCAATCACATGTGTGGGATTTGAGTAAGCCAGTCTCAAGAACAAAGATTGCCTCATACAACCCACCTGAGCAAGCTACTGCGGCTCTGAGAACACAAGGTGCATCAAGGATACTATGCTGCTATATTGCTAAGCATCAAGGTGTCCTGTGATATCAACAAGCCAAATGTATAAAGGAATTCACTGAGGTGACTGAAGAGTTCCTTTCTTCCCATTTGGAGAGACGGTTCCACCTCACCTCAACTTTCTGTATTCTGACACTTAAATTTATTTCTCAATCCTTGCATCATGCTATCCTCTTGGGAACTTTGAGCGCGGCACTGGGAGTGACATACTGACATCCGAACAAAGACTGAAGTATGAAGAAATAGCACTAAGTGAACACTTCTCATTGTGTACACAAAAGGGCGTGAAGTAAATTGTTTACTGACTTGTAATATTCATCAAGACTTGTACTGATAGAGCATGAAGTATATAACAAAGACTTTCAAGAATGATAGATTATGTATAGAAATTATCTTTTCTTCACTTAGAACAGGATCTACAGGGTATCCCTCATCATGTAGAACGGGCTCTTAGAGATTCTCCTGTTTTCAGCCTCCCAAGTACTGGGATTACATGTGGACCACACTAGGCCAAGTATCAATCGTTGTCTCAGCATGCTCCAGTGAACAGCCTGGCAAAATATGTTAGGATTCCAATCCTGGCTTCGCCTTTCTGCTTAAGCATGAATTTCAGTCCGCTGAGCTATCAGGGCAGCCTTTAGATTCTTGTTGCATTATTAATTCTTGGATTTGAATTAGGATTTGTCTAAATGGTTGGGCGCTTGTTGAGAAGATGGCAGATACAGGACTCCATTTGAAACGAAGTCTCACCCCAAGCCTAGTAAAGGTGGTGGAAAAAATAGTCACCACGATAGAGCTTAGAGCCTCTAGTTTTTTTCAGTTAGATAAGGAATGATTAGTGGGAGGTAAAAAACACCCTTCTTCGCTAGGAAAATATTTCATTGCAAATTCTGCTTCACAGTACTGTAGGCCCTTAACTGCTCCATGAGAAGGTACTTCTACCTTCTCAGTTCAAGGAAATTTTGCTACATTACAGGCTGAGTTTTGTATTCTTCATAAAAGAGAGTCATACTTTAAATCATTGGCTTTTGAAAATGCAAATAAATGGTACAAGGAGGCTTTTGGATCCCATAAAAATGGACTACATTGACTGAGATGATTTACATTTGGTACTGTGGCAACAACTATCGTTCAGGTTATTTATCCATAACCTAGAGGAATGGGAAAGAACCAAGTTACTTGTTTGAGTCACAGTGGTGAATTGGGTTTTTTTCTGAATTACTTCCAGTGAATATGTAAGTGCGAACAGCCTTTATATATCCACTCAAAAAAATCTTATATTGCTACACAATGTAGATTAAGGTATAACTGGAAAAATGAGTATGAATTGAAAACTAATACGAAGGCTGACCTTTTCTGAGTGTCTTCCTTTAGGATCTGCCCTGGACCCACCAAACTTTGGGAAACTATGGAACAGAGCATCACTAATATGGCATGACCCTGCTTGGTGTGTCAGGTTTTTCATACTTAAGGCATAGTATGGTTCTGATTTGTGATTTGCTGACCTTTGAATGAAAAATACTCTGACAACAGGTCAGCAAGATAAGTCAGCAAACAAATTGCCAGCTTAGGGAAGCACAGGGACCAGGGTTTCCTCCCCAGCACCACGAATCCCACCAGCTTCGCCCCTGGTTGGCCTGAGCCAGCTATAATAGGGGACCATTGCGAGTCTGATTGCGTAGTGAGATCCAGAAGAAAATATACATAAAAAATTGTAGAAAAATGCTTTGACAGTAGACAATTTGAAATAAATGGTTGCCTTTCTGAAGCTGGTAATAAGGTGAATCCAGTGTATTGGTATATATGTTGCTTTCTGAAATCATGTCAGTGACTTGATCATTATGGCTTTGTGGTAAATCTTGGTATCTGGTAGTGTGAATTCTTAAGCTATTTATTTTCAAAATTGTTGTTTCTATTCTAGTTCATTTGTATTTCCATACATTTTAGAATGAGAATATTGATTTCTATAAAAATCCCTCCAGAAAAATATTCTGCAGTCTGTAAAGGGCACTTGCCTCCTTATATAACATTGAATCTTCAACTTTATCATCATTTAAGTCTTTCGCTTTCTTGTATTTTTGTAATTTTCAGTACTCAGCCACCATATATATTATTGTATGTGTAAGTGGTTTTTCTCATGCTGTGTTATTACATGGGCCTTGTAAGATTATTCATCTACTCCAATTGCTCTTTTCAGGCAACACTTATGATTGCACAGTGATGTACCGTATTAAATATGCCGCTGGCTAAGAAGATCAGTTTCATTTTTAAACCACTATTTAATTTGCCATTCATGTAAACCATGCCCACATTTTGTCAGTTATTTATGTTCTTACTCGCAGTTGTTAGGACCTCTATCTGAGAGACATGCTGCCATGGGCAGCTTGCTGGCCACTGTCACCATTGCTCTATCAGACACTCTTCAATAGGATTCAGTGTCCCATTCTACCTTTCATTAAAAAATACTTCCACCTTGTGGAAAATGTTGCTTCTAAACCAGGAACAAACTTAACAAATTTTGAAACAATGTTTCTCATGTGTAATACATTTTCCTTAACTCTCCATGGGGGTTAATAGTGGAGAGTTATAACCCCATCGTCTTTGCTAAATGGGCATAGCTCACATTCCTGAGTGTAGCTCTCTATGGTGAATCCATTTCAGTGATGTAGCTAAACATGCCTTTCTTCATTGCTTGGATGTCTGCAGACATTTAAGTCCGACAATGGCCCAACCTCTATGAGTACTGTCTTTCAAATATTTTGTAACGTTTTGATATTTTCCTTTAAATGAAAATTCCTTATAATCGCCAAAGTCAAGGAAATACTGAATTTACTCAGTATATACTCAAAATCCAGCTATAAATATAAAATACTCCCTTATAATATTTGCACTTCAATACAATTCACTTAGCAATATATACTGGTTACTTTGCAAATACTACAAGGGCTGGGACTGCAGAAGCGAAAGTCAATTCAATCAAGAAAAGTAAAGAAAATAGTAAGAGTATTTTGGAAAGATCTTCATATTGGACAATGGAAGGGAGCTAGGTCACTAGTCACATGGGATACAGGCTATGCTTGTTTTATTCCCAGAAAATGCTGAATCACCTCTCTGGGATCAAACTGAGCACTGTGTTCAGCTGTGTCACAGACATAAACCCAGAGAAATTAATTCTACATTTCAAATAAACTAATGCTCAGCCCTGTGACAGTGATGCCTCAGATAACATACCACAGCCAATAGAGAAAGATGCATGTATGTACGACCTAGGGTTAATGAAAGGAATTGACTCAGGAGGTCCAAAACATGGGAATTTAACACGGGAAACTGAGGTTTGAATAGGTGATATAGTTCCTGGACATAGCTGAGCTGAAAGTTACATAAATAAAGGGGACAAAAAAGTTACCAGTATTCCTAAGACAAAATAGTAAAATATGTATTGATTGTAGGGAAAATATTTTATTCTTTCCAAGTTCTGCTTATAAATGATTTCTGAAAATTGACCTACAAATTATTGAGTCCTCAATTTACGATAACAATGTTCTAAAACTGTTAACAATTTATTAATTATGATTCAATTTGATCCAAAATTTGTTTGAGTGCACTTTTATTGTGTAAGATCATTTTCACTTTGTTCAATCTGTTGTGTACATGTTTTTGTCCATTTTTTCAATTCTTTTAAGGGTTTTTATTCATTTACTTTATTTTATTTTTTATTTTTTGGCAGAACTGGGAATTGAACTCAGGTCCTTGTGCTTGCCAGGCAAGCACTTGTTCCACTGAGCCATCATTTTTGTCCATTTTTTAACAGTTAACAGTTTATATTTGACCTCAACAATGTCTTTGTTTTTTCTTTTTCCCTTTTTCTTTCAAATTTATACATCATTTGCTCACACTTTAATTTGTTTTATTTATGTTAAAAATCATGCTTCGCCACAGGTTGCCAGCTGGTCAAAAAGATATTACAATTTTGGTTTTTACGTAAGTCATCACAAATTCTTAATCAAAATCCCTTAGAGTGCAGAGAAATGATTGGATAGGAGTCCAGCTGATGAATAGGAAATTAGTTCCCTAGAGATATTTGTGCAGTATTTGTTCACTAGTAGGAAGCTCCAATGATCTGCAAAGTCTTACGGGAGACATATCATTAAATATTATTGATATATATGTTACTGTGATGTGAGTACATTGGTCACAATGAAAAACCTAAATTTTCTGGACAACAAGGTTTATGATTTAAAGGTACTCTGATATAAAGGTTTTCATAAGGATATGACATTTGATTGTCATTAATCTGGTGGTATATTAAGTGTCATTTCTTCAGGTGTGCAAGTTTTCCTCTATGTAAAACAGTGATTATTATCAATTTATGTGTTTGGTACAGGTTCTCACTCTGCTGGTAGGACTCATAGTGATCCTCTGTGTTCAGCCTCTCAAGTGCTGGGATTATTGTTGTATGCCACCAAGCCCAGACTTGGTTGCCGGTTCAGCATGCCCTGGGGTGGGTGGGCCCAGCATGTGATTCCAGGAACTGAAGCCCTATGACTGCACTTGTCTAAGCAGGTGCTTAGTCTGCTGAGCTTTCTCATTGGTCCTAAACACAGATTATTTATGGTGATTGGCTTTTCTTTCATATTCAGACCTCTATTTTTAACAAAAATGTCTTTGGTATATATGCTATGTATGTGCCATTATACTGAGAGATGCCTCGACATTAGGCAGTCTAGACAATGATCCAAATTTCTTTCATAGTATCCCAACAAGTTATACAAAGGCTTTTGAAGGTAGTATATGGGTATGATTGACCAAAAGATTATTGTGTTTGGGAATTGAATCTGTGGAATTTTACACTGAGGTACATCTTCAAGAATTTACCTAGTTATAAATTTTGAGACATTATTTCATTACGTTGCTAAGATGTATAAACTGAGATTGAACTTGATATTGGTTCAGTCTCAGGCTCCTATGAATGCGGGGATTACTGATGTGCACTATTATGTTGACTTGTTTTTTTGCATTCTTTATGATAGCACTGTTGACTGCAGTGAGATGGAAAAATCTTGTGTAGTTTTGACATGTCTATATCTAAACAGTGGAAAACAATATTACACTGTTCCTTCTAAAGAGAAAAACTGATAAAAACATCAATGAAACAGTTTTGAAACAGGTTAATTGGACAGTTACAGTAATTAATATATTGCATATTGTTGTCTTTACAGTAGTTATTCAGAGCACAAGATGTAGACATGATGTCTTCTCTAAACCATATTAGTAGAATCTTTTTTTCTCATTGAACTAAGAAAAAGTAGCTGTACACCTATATTTCACGATTTCTTTCTATAGATATTGGTCATTTGTACCTCTTCTTTTGAGAAGTGTCTATTTTTTGCCTTTTTGTTTATTGGGATTTTTTTTTATTTGTTGTGTGGTAGTTTGTATAGTTCGCAAGGGTTTCATTTCTCATTGTATAGACAGTCTCTTCAGTCAGTTGGTTGCTTCTCTTGCATTGCAGAAGTTTCTTAATTTGATATGATCCATTGCTTAATTCTTGTTATTATGTCCTGTGCTTCAAGAGGTCACTAAGGAGCTTGTTGCCTGTGCTAGCGACATCAAGAGATTCCTTGATGAGAACCAGTATGAGTGGCCCTGAGTAACTGGATGTTCAAAAAAAGCCTTGGAGAAAAAAATTCAAAAAGTTGGATAGGCTTGTAGGATAACCAATATTTGATCACAGCCTTCCAAGGACAATGGAGACCAAAGACATAAAAGAATCTCTGCTGAAACATTCTGTAGATCCATGAGGTACCAGTCTTGTGTTCATGGAGATTGTGGGAGTGCAGGGCAAAGTGATGGACAGTGTGCTTGAGTCACTAAGGGTAAGGAGTCTCTCAAGCTTTCAAAGAAAACAACTTGGTCAAGCAATGGCTGTGACTCATCCACCGGGTTGACATTAACAGAAGAACTAAGAGGCACTACACATGGTTCTGAGGTAGATCTTGAGGAGACTTATCTGATCTTGAAAGACAGCAAAAGACTATTTGTAATAAATGCAGGTCTTACCTCAACTTGTCTTTGAACATCTGGCAAAAAAATATAACCACAATATGTATGAAACAATGCCTACCACACTAGTATGCTATCTATACAAGAAACTGAAATTACTAACACCTGAATATCTCAGCTACACAGGTAGCCACTTTTATGATCTAAGGAGATGCATCGAATTAAATTGCTTTTTCAAGGATGTAAAATCTTTGGAATGGAAATCTTTAACCTCAGCAGGTAAGTTCACTCAGAATAAACACAGCTCCTTCCACTTCAACTGATCATTATCACTTGCAAGCACAAAGCAGAAAAGGGAGGATGTTGGCGGTAGTGATCGAGATTGATCACATGTGTGGGGTTGGGCCAGGCCAACTCTTAGATCAAAGAGTGTCCAAGTTGAGCCACATAAACAAGCTGCTACAGTTCTGAGTGTTTCAGTTATGTACTATGTGACAGGTAACTCAGAAGAGGGCTATCACATGCCAAAAAAATCTACAAAATATACAAAAAAATGTACTGAAGTGGTTGAACAGTTTCCTCCCATATGAGAGAAGGATCCACCTGACCTCAGCTTTCTGCATGAATCTTAACTTTAACTTTCTATCCTTCCACCATCCTTGCTCCTGGGAACTTCTGGACCTGCAGTATATATAGCAATTATCTTCATGCTGTATAAAACAAGTACATATTTCTCAGTTTGGAGCAGTTCAATTATAATATTCTTCAATGATGTACTGAATAACTTTAGTTTAACTTCTCTATTTTTTATAAACATATGTAATATTGTTTTCCTGAAATTTTTACTAATTTTGGCCAGGTGTTGTGTGGCTAGGCTGAAGGGAAAGATTATATTCCTTATGGTCATGACTAATGACTTAATTTTCTGTCTAAGTGTCACGTGCATAAAGTACTATGGAAAGAAGAATGACAGACTACTCTAAAGTAGGACATATAAGATGATCATTGTTTCAAACTCTGCTACAAATCCATTAAAGTTTAGAACTTCAAGGCAACTAATTATTGCTGTGTTTTGTTTTTTAATGTACTGACCTGTCCAAGTACATTGGGAAATGATAGGAAATGGTCATTGGAAACTTACGACCAACTTTAAATGATGAGATGAAAATGTCAATATTCAGGCCAATCTTTGTAAAATTGTAAGAGGACATCACAATGAGCTCTGGGAGCCAAATTGTTTCATATACAATTCACTTTTATATTAGAAAGAAAAGTAGGGATCATATTTTAACTCTACTAAGATATAACTACTCATTTAAATATAAATGTCTCCCTATATCCTACAAGCACTATTAGTCTTGCAGGACCACATGGAAGGGTGAATCATGTAGACAAATGGTAACTGGAAGAAGTTAAAGAAGTTAAAATTACAAAAATATATAAATTACAAAATTCAGCACAGAATATGCGGTTCAAAGAACCTGAAGATTTGTAAACACATAGTGAAAGGTAGAATTATATATATAATAAATTATATAAATTATATAATAAATTATATATATTATATATATATAAATTATATATATATATAATTTATGGGGCATAGTTGGATGTTGAGAAGTTCAAATTTTAATGTAACATATATGGTATTCTTTTTAATTCTTACTGTACTTTTTTCATTGTCCTGATATATTTATACATCTTAATCAGTGAATCCCTAAAAAAGAAAAATTAACTTGAAAAAGTGATTTATGAAAGGCTTTTCTTTTGTCACAGAAAAGAATTTTGTGTTATGACCTCTTCTTTCTGGAATACACTAGAGAAAACTCATCAGTCATGAAACCCAGTATGGGTCCCAAGTACAGCTACTACTACTATTTTGTTCCCTAGAGATTTTTTTCTCTCCTATGTATTTGATACAGAGTCTTACTACAAAGATCAGAATTGTAGTGTCACACCTGTTTCAACCTCCCCAGCGCTTTGATTACAGGCGTGCACCAAGACCCCCACATTCAGTTGCCAACTCAGGGAACTCAGGGGTTGGGGCATGTGTGGCATGTGGGACTGGGTAATTAATGATCCTGATCCCTAAGTTTGCCGCAGGTGCTTGGTCCATTGAGATATCTCACCAACCCTTCCTTATGGTTTTTGCAAACTGTGTGGCAACAGTATATTTTGTGATGATAAATATCACATTTGTCATACAGGTCAGCTGGAACCATATGACATCCAAAGGTGGTCCTGGAGCCCCCTTGTATTGGGTGACAAATGATTCTGAATACTGCTTTATTCAGGGAGATCACAAGCTAATCAGGGTTAATTTATGCTTCTCTTATGATGTTATCTTTTTATCAAAAGAAAAATTGAAAGAAACTAACTCTGTAAGCCAATAAATTTGTGTGAATATATCAAGTCTATTAAAGTTAGACTTGCGATACCAATGGTACATTTTTCTTTTTGTTATTATTCAATATTTGCCTTACATTGAAAATTTTTATTTGCAAATAACGTCAAAGTAAGAATACAAATTAAGGATAAAACATTAAATGTTTTATATCAGAAGAACTAAGAATTAATTATTCTAAGAAAAATATCTGACTTTTAGGATGACAATTATTCAAATTTTGAACATGGAGTATTCCAATTCTGGCTAATTACCTGCTCTCTGTCTCTGTCTCTGTCTCTCTCTGTCTCTGTCTCTGTCTCTGTCTCCATTTCTTTCTCTGTCTCTGGCTCTATCTCTGGCTCTATCTCTGTTTCTCTTTCTGTCTTACACATATGCATGAGAAGGGGAGGGATTGGGGGAGGGAAGGAGAGAGAGAGAGATTGATTTTATCCTCTATGACCTAATTGTGACCCAGTAGCCAAACAATTTTTAAGGTACTTAACAGATCTCAGTATTAACTTCCTCAAAATTTTTGCCTAGAATCTATTCATCTATTACTCTTAGAATAAAATGCAATCTGTTTTTTTAAGTAGAGGACTCCAAATGCACAAACTAGGAATTCTGTTTATATACATTTGTCTTCTAGCCATTCTTTGAAGTCACTGAGATTCTCACTTTTCACATTTATACATACAACCTTTGTTCCTATGTTGACATTCATCACTGGGGTACCATAATAATTGTTTATATCTGGCTTGTGACTGTAAATATTCCTTCCAGAGGTGATTATTTTAGTGTCATAGCCCTGTACATAGGAATGACTTCAATGCTGTGTGCCATCTGTTTTGGGTGAGATAAATATCTAAAAATTGCATTGTCATGTCTTTTATAACTCAGAACTATACCAAATTTATTAAAATTGTCAAACTTAAATAAGTACTTGTTATAATATGTACATTATCTTTAATAATGATGCAATTGTCATATGGTATATAACAAAATAATTCACATCCGTGAAATTGTAATACAAAATCATATTTCGAGCCTATGAATGTCCTTTTGAGTTAAGTGTGTTTCTTGTATACAGCATATTGTTGGGTTTTGTTTCCTAATCCACTGTGCCAGTCGATTTCTCTTTATTGGAGAATTAAGTCCGTTTACATTGATGGTTATGATTGAAATGTGCTGACTTATGTTTGTCATGATAGTTACCTGGTGTTGTTTATTCCTTTGTAACCTGTGTTTAATTGTCTGTCCTGTTTAGTGGGTTCCTTGTATTCTCATTCATGGAGTTCTGGTCATTGTGGTCTCTCTCTAGAACATCTTTCAGCAGTCTGTGAAGGGATGGCTTTGTCATCATGAATTTCTTTAGTTGTTCTTTGTCATGGAAGTATTTCACTTCTCCATCAAACCTGAAAGAGAGTTTTGCATGGATTTATAGTCTGGGCTGGAAATCATGGTGTGTGTGTATAGACAGTACAGTTGGTATAGATAATGCTGTGCTTCTACATAATCCTATGAGAGGCATGATTTGCACTAATGGTGGTTGGACAGGATATTATGTCCGCTTCTAGTTCTATGGTCATCCACTAGGAAAATAATTATTGAATTTTTGATATAATTGAGGTATAAACAAATAAGATAAGTAAACAGCTACACTCTTAATTTACTGATGAGACATCTTCTGTAATAATGTCTGTAAGTATATCATCTGTGCATCTTGTACGATACCAAAACAATACTAAAACAGTTTTGCAATGTATTAATTTATCAAATCTTTTTATTAAGGTGTCTTAAAACTGTCTGATTGATATTTGTACTTCAATAAAATAAAATAAAAAATAAAAAAGAAGTCATATTTCCTCCTCAGTGTTAGTAATTGAAAGACTAAATAAAATCTGAAATATACTATAGATATTTGAAAGAAAAAAAAAACTGTTCAAAAGAAAAGAACAATCGGGACTGGGGATTGGAGGAAAGAAATACGGAAGAGAAAAATATGTACATACATGAGATTGCTAACATAATTGTACTTATAATTTCTTTTGGTTTATTGAAAGAAGAAGTTGATCTCTAAACAAAGAGATGGTCAGCAAAGGAATTCCATAATATATTGTCTCATAGATGTCATTAATTCTATCATGAGTTATAAATACTTCAGTCTTTGAATGTGCAAACATTGGGTGGATTTCAGCTAAATTATTAGGGTTTAGAAATCAAATATTATTATTAAAAGGAATTGTACTTTCTAAATATTATAAAATTGGATTGAAATTGCTTTCAACGATCAGAGGAAGAAGTACCTAAGGCCACTGGAAAGGAAGTGAAGGCTACATGAAAGAGATGATGTGTGACCTGAGGTTAGAAAAATGAAAATGAGGGCTGTGGAGATAGAGCTTAGTGGTCTCAGTGCCTGCATAGGCAAGCCCAAACACCTGGGTTTGATCCCCACTACCACATGCCATGCTAGGCCGGCCAAGGGCACCAAACTGGCCACCAAGACAGATGTGGTAGCTCTGGCCTGTAATCCTAATGCTGTGGAGTCTGCAACAGGAGTTCGAGCTGCATGGTGAGACCCTGTACCAAATACATAAAATTAAAAAAGAAAAAGAAAAATGAAAACAAGATTGGCACGAACAGGAAAACAGAAAAATATTTTGGTGAAAGAATTAGCATGTAACAAATGGTCAAATTTCTGTGTTTTCAGTTTTGAACACTTTCTTGTGGAGATATATTGAAATCACAGAGTGTGATATGGAGCGTGTCCAAGGTAGTAAGAAGTAGCATGGTGGTTTCTCTGAAAGCATCGGAAAGATAAGAGACACATAATGAGAAATAGTATTGTCATTTTCTGATGAAAAGTGAAGATTTGTTTTCATAGAAATCATAGTGTCACATTAAAAAGGGCTTGGTAACCCCTGGGGATAAAGGCTCACTATTGTAGGTGTATAATGACCACTTTTCTTCTTTAGAATATTTCTATTAATGAATTATGAATTTTAATTTCATGAGTTTTATTATGTCAAACAATGAGTACTTAAGAAAAAGGGAAACATAAATATTATCTTTTTAAAATTATATAATGTTTATGAACACATAAATCTTTTATTTTATTTATTTGGTATAGTGTCTCACTTTGCAGCTCAGACTCATAGTGTTCCTCCTGTTTTCAGCCTCCACAGTGCTGAAATTACAGGTGCACACCACCATACCCAGACTCAGTCTCTGTCACAGCACACCCCAGCAGTGGGCCGGGCATGGCATGAAGTACAGGGGATCGAAACCCAGTCCCTGCACTTGCCTAAGCAGGCACTTATTCCTCTGAGCTACCTTGCCAGCCATGAAAACATCAAAATTTTTAGCAACAGCTGTCTTATAGTGTACAAGGTCTAAAGAATTAACAAAGAAATTCTTGCAGAAGTACAACGGAAGTACTAATAGAACTCTAAAAAAATAATCTTTACTTCAATGATCACACTTAAGGCAGTATTTATACACGATAAGAAGATGATTCACGTATATGCGTTGATTTTACTGACAGCACATGGGTTTTGCTTTCCTGGCTTTTGTGGGACAAACTTGACCTCTCACTGCTCTTGTTGTTTTGTCAGGAGGTTCTTTTATACTGCACAGTGCAAGTGTAAGAGGAATATGAAACTAGGATGACAGCTACGAGTCCTATCTGTGTAGTGCTAGTGTATAGACCCTATACTAAATACATACAAGATAAAAAATAAATAAAATTACAAAATTTAATTTAGAATTTTTTCTTTGTTCCTGTGTACAGTTCTTACAATGGTCAATTGATTATCTTTTATCAAACATAACATCATTTGCGAACTTGGTTGAAGTCACATTTCCAGTAGTTTGATAGATGGGAGCAACAAAACTGGTCCCAATATTATGTGACTAATTAAGGCTGAGGTCCAGAATAAATTTCTAAATTTAAAGTGGGATAACCCTTTGCATCTACAAGTGCATAAATTTTTATGTCCGAAGCTGCAGCAACCATGAAATACTGAAAGGTTTTCACCAGTGGTTGTACATACAGAAGTTGAACCAATTGTTTGACAATTATCCATAAACCTCTCAAATTATGAGCAAATAGGGGTCAGATTATCAATTCTTATTTTGCTGGGTGGTTTTATCATCAAATGTCAGGAAATTATGAAGGTCAGAAAATTTCTTCAGTGTCATCATTGTTCTGTGAACCTGAACCCTTGAGCTTACCATGAGAAAGCCCTGCTAACAACAGCAGTCCTATGAATGCTTTCAATTCCATTGGTGAGGCTTTATAATAAATACATTTTTGAGTGTAGCTATTGTTGCACATATAATATTTTATTGTATTTGTGCGTTTCACAACATCTTGTGGCATTTAATCCACTAAAAACTATTTACAACTTTGGACAGCAGTGCCAACATTCTGTGCTATTGGTTTCAACCCTGCCAAGATCGTCACAATATCTTTGGACCAAGTTCTATCCATCAATCATTGCATTTGCTTGTATGACCATTTTGTATTATTTCTATTACAGTATTAGCTAATATTGCTCTTTTCTTCACTTTCCGAATTATCAATGTGTTATGGTCTATATCTAGTTGTCTCCCCCAAAGACTCATGCAGTCATCAAGGTAGGCTTCCTGAGTTTATGATTAATTTATAATCCAATGCTGGGATTATGAATGTAAAAACTACACCCATGGATAGCGTGAAGGCACTGCTGCTCTTTGGCATGTACTACTCTGCCTTGAGACAACTGAGTATGAATTGATACCTCTACATTATGTGAATTAAATGAAACTT
>PVKA01048751.1:0-13615 GCA_004027165.1 Ctenomys sociabilis
TCTTCCAAGTTGGATTTCCTCTGTATATTTCTGGACTTGTTTCGGTATTTCAGATCGTATGACTTCAAAAAGCTCTTTTTTGATTTCAGAACTTATTTCTGCTTTGAGTTCCTCATGATTTTTCTGTTGCTGTTTCTTTGCTTCAGATGCTGTTAATTCATATATATCAGTTGGAATAGTGCTCTCTGCACTTGTTCTGTGTGAGCATGGTTTTTCCACCCAATGTTTCTGGAATTCATTCTTTATTTCAGATTCTATGTATTCAAATATTTCTCTTTTAAATTGGGGAATTACTTCTCATTTTATTTCCTCTATAGCTTTCTGCTGTTCTTCCTTTGCTGCTGTATCTGTTACTTCATTCGTTGCAGCTGAGCTAGTGTCCTCTGCCTTTCCTGATGGACTCGAGGTCTGGGATTGTATTTTTCTCCTTCTCTTTGTCATTTTGTATAGCACTGATCTTTGACCTTTGGTGTAGAGCTTTGGTGCAGCTATAACTTTAGCTTGTTATGAGATTCGGGTGCCAGTCTATTAAGTTTGAGATTTTCCAGGTATGCCTATCCTGGGTCTAGCTGTTGTGTTCAGTTCCTTTTTTTCTGCAGCTCCTTTGGTTCCCCTCTGTTGGTTCCCGGGGTCAGCCCTCCTGTGTCTGGCAGGGCATTCCCCAGGTGGGTGGGCCTGGGCTTTGGTGAGTTTTCTGGGCTCACAAAAGGATAGTGGATGATCTTATTCACTGAGTAGGCTGTACTGAGCTGGCCAGCTTGTGCTGGGTCTGGGTCTACAGGCCGTAACCCAAGAAGGCTGCGAAAGGTCCCTCTGGTGCAGTGGGCCTGGAGCCCTCACTCATAGGCCAGGCTGTGCTGGGTTTCAGTCCGTAGCGTGGGACCGTGGATTGCTGAGAAATGTCCCTCCGGTGTGGCAGGCTTGGAGTTCTCACTCCAGGCCGACCTGCACTGGGTCTGGCGCTGTGGGGTGGGACCAGTAATCACCTGGAAGTGTTTCTCTGGCACAGTGTGCCTGGAGCTGTCACCGGGCCACGGGACGTGACGGGCAGCTTAATCCCTGGGAAATGTATCTCAGGCACTACGGGCCTGAGGTTCTACACTCACTGACCTTTGATGCCCAGAGAATCGGGGAAATTCCCACTCAATCAGTGGGCTTTAGGTCAGGGGATCCGGGGAGGTGTTGGTGAGTGGGTCCTGAGGTTTCAGACCAGTCACTGGCTTGGAGGGGTTGGGGACAGGGATCCACGTAGCGCGCGTGGGAAGAAGTCAAAGGCTCTCCCTCAGACTCACCACACTCTCACTGATCTGGGAAGCCTGGTGAGGCCTGTAAATTCGCTCTCGCTGGGCAAGCTTGGCACGGGAACCAGTAGGTCGCTGGAGTCAGCCACTGTCTCAGGCTGGTCTCAGGCTGGGTGGGCATGGGCGGGGTGGAGGAGGATGGTCTAGTCGGCCGCGCTGTCTCTGGCCGATCTCAGGGGCTGGGCGGGCACGGGCGGGATGGAGCAGGATGGCGGAGTTGGCCGCGCTGTCTCTGGCTGGTCTCAGGGGCTGGGCGGGTGCGGGCGGGGTGTAGCCTATCATTCTTTATAACTGAGTAATACTCCATTGTAGAAAAATACCATATCCTTTACATCCATTCCTCAAATGATAGGCATCTTGGTTGTTTCCAAATTTGGCACTCACAAATTGTGCTGCTGCAAATGTAGGTACACACATATCACTATGATATGATATTTTCAGATCTTTTGAGAAAATTCCCAGGAGGAGAATAGCTGGTTTGAATGAAATTTTCAGTCCTAGTTTTTAAAGGAGTCTCCACACTGCTTGCCATAATGGTTGCACCAGTATACATTCCTACCAGCAGTGGAGAAGGGTTCCTTTTTCCCCAAAGCCTCTCCAATATTTGTTGTTGGCTGATTTTTTTTTTTTAATGATAGCCATTCTTTCTGGGATGAGTTGTTTTAATGTTGTTTTAATTTGCATTTCATGGATGGCTACTGATGTGGAGCATTTTTTCATATATTTATTCACTCTCGTCCTCTGAGAAGTGTGTGTTCATCTTGGATGCCCATTTCTGGATTGGATCTTTGAATTTTGGGGCCTTAATGTTTTTTCAGTTGTTTATAAATTATAAAGAGCAGATTGTTATCTGAGTGCTTGTTAGTCAAGATTTTTTCCAAATTTGTGCGTTGTCTTCTCTTTGTTGATCATTTATTTTAATATGCAAAATCTTCTCAATATGAGAGGTCCCAGTTGTTAATTCTTTCAAGAATTGCCTGTGCTATTTGATTTTTTTCGTGAACTCTTTGCCTACCCCTCTGTCTTCAATCTCTTCCAGGAGATTGAGTTTTTCTGTTTTAATGTTTAGATCTGTAATCCATTTTGACTTTAGCTTAGTGCATGGTGACAGACCTGGTCAAGTTTTAGTTTTTGCTATGTAGAAAACCAGTTTTTCCAGCACTATTTGTTAAAGAGGCTATCTTTCTTCCAGTGCATATATTTGGCTGCTTTGTGAAAGACAAGGTAGCTGAGTGTGCTTGTAGAGACTTCTGTGTCTTCCAGTCTATTCCATCTATCCTCAGGTCCATTTTGTTGCCAGTACCATGCTGATTGTATCACAGTAGCTTTGTAGTATAATTTTAAGTCAGGAAGTGTTATGTCTCCTGCCTTGTCTTTGTTGCCCAGGATTGCCTTTGGTATTCTAGGTCTTTTCTAGTTTCAGACACATTTTAGGAATGATTTCTCTAGGTCTGTGAGATATATTGGTGGTACTTTGATAGGTATTGCATTAAATCTGTACATCAATTTTGGGAGTATGGCCATCTTCACAATGTTTGTGTTCCTTTCCAGGAGCAGAGAATATCTTCCCATTTTCTGAAATGCTCTATGATGTCTTTTTTCAGAGTACTGTAATTTTCCTTGAAAAGATCTTTGACTTCTTTAGTTAGCTGAATTCCAAGATATTTCATTTTCCATGGTGCTAATGTAAAAGGTATTGTTTCTCTAATTTTCCTCTCAGTGTGTTTGCTATCTGTGTAGAGAAATGTTATTGACTTTTGGGTATTGATTTTGTATCCTGCTATGCTACTGAATTTGTGTATTAATTCTAGTAGCTTCTTGGTGGAGTTTTTTGGTCTTCCAAGTAAACTATCATGTCATCTGCAAATAATGATAATTTAACTTCTTCTTTACCTATTCTTATTCCTTTATTTCTCTCTCTTGTCTAATGGCTCTGGCTAATGATTCCAAAATCATGGTGATAGAGGACATCCTTGTCTTGTACCAGATCTAAGAGTAAAAGATTTAAATTTTTCCCCATTTACAATTATGTTAGACATGGGGTTGTCATAAATGGCTTTTATTAAATTGAAGTAGAGGCTATCTATTCCAATTTACTTTGAACATGAATGAGTTTTGGACTTTGTGAAAAGCCTTTTCTGCATCAATTGGGATGATCATGTAGTTTTTAGTTTTCGCTCTATTGACATAGTGTATTGTATTTCTATATTTGTGAATACTAAACTATTCTTTCATCTCTGGGATTAACTCTACCTGGCCATGTTGTATGATCTTGATGACTTTCTGTATTCTGTTTACTAGGATTTTATTGAGGATTTTTGTACCTATGTTCATGAAGGAGATTGGAGTGTAGTTCTCTTTTATAGTTGCATCTTTCCCTGATTTTGTTATCAGTATAATACTTGCCTCCAGGAATGATTTTGGGAAGACTGCTTCCTTTTCAATTTCATTGAAGAGTTTGGGGAGTATAGGGATTATATCTTCTGTAAGTTTCTTGTAGAATTCAGCTGTGAATCCATCAGAATCCGGACTTTCTTTTGTCGGTAGGTTTTTTTTTTTTTTTTTTTTTATTACACTTAGTATTTCATTGATTGTTATTGAGAGTTGTTATATCTTCTTGATTCGGTTTTGGTAATTTGTTCCTTTTGAGAAATCTGTCCATTTCATCTGTGTCTTCTATTCTGTAAGCATAAAGATTCTCAAAGTAGCTTTTGATAATCTTCTGAATTTCCACTGATTCTGTGGTAATTGCATCCTTTTAATTCCTTATTGCTTGTATTTGAAGTTTTTCTTTCTTGTTTTTGATGAGGTTAGCTAGCAGCTTATCAATTGTATGTAATCTTTCAAAGAACCAACTTTTTTATTCATTAATTCTTCGAACTGTTTTCTTCATCTTAACTGATTGAATTTCTGCTCTAAGTTTTATGATTTCTTCCTGTCTTTGGGCTCAGAGTTTGGCTTGCTCTTCCTTTTCTAGATGTCACAGGTGTAGCATTAGGGTGTCTATTTGTTCCTGTTCTGACTTCCCAATGTGTGAGTTCATAGTTATGAATTTCCCCCTGAGAATAACTGCTTTCATTGCATCCCATACATTCCAATAAGTTGTGGTGGAATTTTCATTGAATTATAGATATTGTTGAATTTCTTGTTTAATTTCATCTGTGACCCATTGATTGCTGAGTATGGTGTTGTTTAATTTCCATGAATTTAGCGGGTTCTTCTGGTTTCTTTTGTCATTTAGTTCCAGTTTCATTGCACTGTGATTGGATAATATGCATGGGATAATTTCTGTTCTCTTGCAAATACTTACGCATGACCTCTGGACTAGTATGTGGTCTATTTTAGAAAATGACCCATGTGCAGCTGAAAAAAAATATATATTCAGGTGGAACTCTCTGTATATGTCCATTAAGTCCATTTGTTACATCCTCTTTTTCAGTTCTGCTACTTCTTTGGTATTTTTTGTTTGTTTGACCTGTCGTTTTGGGATAAGGGGGTTTTAAGTTCTCCTGTTATGATTGTGGTGTTGGATATTAGATTTATCATGCCCATTAAGATTTGTGTTTTAAAGTTGGGTACTTCTATGTTTGGTGCATAAATATTTATGAGTGTTACCTGGAAGAGGCTTTATATGAACATCAATTCACCAACTGTCCAAGAAGAGCTTGGATGTGAGTAGGTTGTATTCATATTGATTCAAGTTATTTCCAACTCTCAGATCTTATGCCACAGATAGCCAAATCCTGTTGAACCCTCCCAGTGAGATAGCCTCCTGCTGTCCCACTGTCATGCTCAGTCTGGTCTATCAACTCTACTCAAGTCAGTAAGTGTTCACAGAGCCCCTTCTTCATGGTCATTTGTGGGTGTAACTCTGGATGGGAGAGGCTGGAAGGTGGCACAAGGAATGAACAGCACAGGGACAGGGTAGAGAGAGAGATAGAGATTTGGGCTCCATTTATGCTGCTCCGTAGCTGTGAAATCTTGGAGATAATGTCATCTTTTCTTTGAGTTTGTATCCTTATCTGTAAAATAAGCAAAATAATATATACTCTTAGAGTTGTGGTTGGGATTAAGTAACATGGCACACGAGAATGTTGTTTGTATGATTAGTGACTATTTCCTTTCTTAGTTGGACTGTTGGTTGTCTAATATTTGCTAGATAACTGAAAAGAATACTGACCCACCAATTTATTTTTTCTTTTCTTTTTTTTGTATTTCTTTGGAAGGGTCTATGCATTGTTCACTGTCTCACTACTAGATCAGATTCATAGTGGTCCACCTGTTTACAGCCTTTCAAGAGCTGTGATTACAGGTGTGCGCCACCACACCCAGTCTCAATTGCCTTCTCAGAGTGCCCCATGGGTGGGTCAGCACGGCAGGCCTGGGCATCAAATCCTTGGTCCCTGTGCCTGCTTATAGGTGACTTAATCCACTGAGCTATTTGGATGGCCCTTTCCCACCAATTTCTGCTCATCTCGTTCTCCTAAAAATATCTCCTTTAACTTTTACCCACAGTTTCAAAGCTCTCAGAATGCAAGAAGTATGATTCTCTGAATATGTAATAGAGCTTTTTGATTAGAGATTCTGGTGCTATAGTTGTTTCTAATCTTTTTGTTATAATTTACATATAGTCTTGTACCCAGAGGCCTGGTTTGAGGACGCAGGTCACTGTAGTCTTGGCCAGGAAAAGCATATTCTTTTCCCACTTTATCCCTCTTCTCACTGCTTGCAGGCCACTCTGGGTAGGCAGATCTCTTTCACCAGGGCCCTGTCTCCCCCTTTTTTCAGAGCCCTGAAAACAGAAAAATAAACCTTTTTTTAAAAAAAAAAAACTGTAGGTGCTGGGCAGTTTGTTCTAATGACTGAGAAACCATGAATCTGCTAGTCTTATCAACTGAAAGATTGGTTAACCCTTACTGGGTTAGGTGCATTGCAGCCTTGTGTGTAGATACACTGTGTTGCTGTGACAGCCTTGTGTGGAAGAGTGTGGGCTTGGAGGGTGAGTGATTTGCCCTGCATATGCACCACTTTGAATGCAGAATGGGTGTTCAACCTGCAGTGGTGTGGGTGTGGAATCTGTACTCTGGCTGCAGCAGCATAGATTTTTGAGTCCTTGGGGGACAAACACTTTATCTCAAGTGCTCTTGTAATCTCATTCAGTAACAAAACAGATGTCCAATAGCAATGGTTTTAATTGGATTCAATTGAACTAAATGATTATTTCACCACTATCCTTTACCTTCCTGTTTACAATTGTAGATGGAAAGGTAGGTCTTAAGTCCCTTATTAACTACTGATACTCATTTCTTAAAAAGTAACTAAAAGTAAGTCACCTGTAAGATATTTTTTTCTGGCTTTGAAAAGTTATTCTAAGCATTTGATAAGTACCTTAAATTCATAGGCTGTATTGCATAGGGAATTCATGTTGCAAAAGCAATGGAGGTTGAGAAAATATTGAGACATATATTGCAAGAATTATGATAGTGTTGAGGCTTATTTTTAGTACCATGATTTTTGGATACATTTTCTTGAAATTTTATAGAATCCTCTTTTATTATTTTTTAAAGAGAATACAAAATATCAAAAAAGAAATAGAAATGATACAGAATTTCACTACTCAGAATAATACAAATTCAACAATGGTTTTATTGCATAACATTGTGTTTAAATTATTTGTTTAGGTTACCAGATGTATGCATGTAAAATTGGTAAAAATTATAAGAAATTAAAAGGGAGGAGAAAAAAATTATGCATTAACTGCTCCCTTCTGTAGACCAACAGAAATCATTAGTACAATTATCCAAGAGGCTTTCATTGGTAAATAGATATAACTAAAGACCATATTAATAAGTGAAATAAATCAGACCCACATGTGTAAGTATATTGTCTCCCTACCATAATAAAATCTGAAAGGTACAATAGATACTGTAAAAGGGAAAGAATCTGTTCAAAGGGAAACAACAACTTGAATGAAGAAAAAGACAAAAAAAAGAAGAACAGGAAATATATATTTATGTATATACACAGGATGGCTTGGAATCCCATTTATACTTAAGTAATACATGTATCCAGTATGACTTTCAATAATTTTGCTATATAGATACACTCAGTAGATGATACCCTTGTGTGCATTCCTGCTCTCTAAAAATCTGAAGGTCTTGTTGTGGGAACAAATTAGCCCAATGGAGAATATAGAGAACTCTTCCTGGTCCTTGTCTCAATCCAGGAAATTTTGTATTTGTAATCCTATGGATAAGTTATTGGAATCCTGTCAAGTTAATTCCAAACTTCCAGTGCCACCCACGGCAAGAGTGAAAACACTAAAGCATATTTATAGTTATGGGGAGCCAACAGATTCTAAGTCCAGCCATGGTGATGACTATACAGAACAAAGGCCTTGACCCAGAGCTGAACCTGGGTTTTATTCAGTCATTGAGGAGGAGTGGCTTGTGGATGAATGACTGAAAATGCTGGGAACTAGGCGAATACTGTGAGCTGGGCTAGGTAGGAGCCTTGCATTTACCTCTGCAATATGCAGAGAAGGATATGCAGATAGTAGTCTGCATAATACAACTAAGAGAGTATCTAACATTTTGGAGTCTGATACTTCAGCTCTGATGTGTAACTTTTCAAGCCCCAGGAAGTCATAACCTCTATCTCAAGGCTTGAATCCAACAGACAGCATGGAGCATTGACTCTTTGTCCTGTCTCGACCCAGCTCATATTAAATAGTAGCAGGTGGGGGCAGTAGGGGTAACACATGCGCTCTCTTCAAAGACTACCACCAACACCTCAGCTAGACCAATATGTGTTGCTTAAAGCCAGTTGAAGAGATAAAGAAAAGTCCTAGCCAGCTCTGTACATATCGATACATGGAAACAGGGTCAGGAACAACCAAAATGGAGATGACTGCTGTTCTTTCAAGGAGAGTCACCTAGGTGGTCCTCCACAGGAAATCTCACAGGACTTTACATAAAATAGCTCTGATTTTTAGTCTTCATTTGACTTTTTGCAAACCTTTCCCTTGGACTCAATGCACCAACCTATTGCTCAATCTTCTGTACATAACCAGGAGAGGGATCCTTTTAAATCTTTAATATAATAATCTTCCTCCCTGTTCAGAACTGTTTATTCCTGGCTCTATAATGTGGAGGTCAGCATTCACAGGGTGACATTCGCTGAACTCTACTGTTGAACTTCAGTCTTTACTGAGTCCTACTACTTAAAAGAGTGACTTTGATGCCAGTCAGAATCAGGCTGGAGGTCTGGATGTTTACTTGGGGAAGTTTAACTTCATTATACTTCAGTTTCCTCATCTGCAAATTGGGGGTAGTAACCGTGATGTGCAGGACCATTGTAAAGAGCAGGTGATTCATTGCTCATACTCTAGGGACAAGATTTTATTTACACTATTATGCAGAGAATATGTGATTTTATTGCATATTATTGTTTTATTCTTTCTCAAAAGCTCCTTGCCACTGAGAAGCTGTAAAATAGAGTGATAGAAGGAAACTCAACATTTTTAATTACTGGAAACTACCTGAATGGTGCCATCTTCTATAAATTAGATAGTAAATTTTAGATGATTTAATCTCTTTGAATAGGGTACCTGTATTAAATCTGCTCTCCCATTTATGAGACTGGCCTGGTGCTTCTGCCGCAGCAGGCAGAGGTGGCCTGGGTACTGCACAGAGTCATCCGAGGTCTTCTAGCTCTTCCTCTTGCCACTGCAATGCAAATTTTGCTGATCTTTGGCACAGCAGTGGAAAAGTGTGGCATGTGAACTCTTGGTACATTCACAGGCCTCCGCCAGGATTTTGCGGGTTCCTGTCTCTCTCCCTTAGCTCCTCCTCCATTCCCTGGTGCGGAGGGTGGGCATAGTTGCTGCTTACTCAGCACTTCTGTTAGCCCTCATCTGTAGTCTTGCTTTGCAGTAGTCACAACGTGCCAAGCGTCGAAGGAGAAAAATTCCGACTTTGCAGAAGCCAATAGAGCTTCTTCTCATCCTTAAACTAATGGTGCGATTGTATTGACTCTAAGCTGCCAAGGTATTCTTTTTGCCTTTGCCTCTTGCTGCTAGACCTAAATTCCAGAAGTAGAGTAGGGCACAACTCATGCTGCCTGCCTCGGAGATGTTGCCTGTCTGACATGCTGACTGCTTGTCCTGCTTTCATCTGGAGGGAAAGGTGACCCTGCTCTCTTGGGAGCAGGCATTCCTTTTTTCTTTCAGGCTGAAAGAAACAGCTCAGAGGTTCTGGCTACTTTTTTCATTATCTATTGGGAGTGGAAAAGGTGTTTTTCTCTACATTTTGGAAAAAGTCTGTGTTCTAACTTATTTATATTGTTTTCTGCTACAGGAGACAGGGATCAACAAAGAACTAGCAGTTTGCATCTTTGCTCAACATGCAGTTCAAAGCAAAATAAATGATCAGTAAGTTTTAGCTGCTGTTAGCTTTTCACTGCTCTTACTTTCAATGTACTTAACTATATTTTCTTGCATATTAAATACTATTTTCTACATGAATCCAAATGATTTCACCTTATGCCTTCAATAAAGATGGTTTACTAAACAACCATAAAAAATTTAGTGTTTATAGTCCTTGATGGGTCTGAAACAAATTTAAAAATCAAGGAAAACAATTTTTCTATGCAGTGATAGCATTAAAAATACATAACAGTTAAAAACACTTCCCAGATCCCAGCAGCTTTATTATCACATTTATTATCGTGTGTAGTCCTTGCACTGGCCCGAAGGCAGGCATCATGGCCATTAACTTTAGAGAAGTTAATTTATTTTTTCAGGGTCACAAGAGTAGGACACGGTAGTGCCAACAGGGGTAGCAGGCTTTCTTTGCCATAGTTCGTGCTCCTGACCGTTTAGCCTTGTAAGGCCCCAAGCGCCTCGACACTGGGTCCATTCTCTAATCTCTGCCTGCCTGAACCTTTCTCTGCCTGTGCACTCTGAGATCTGGCCAAGGACCACTACCTGCTGGCCTCTAAGGCTCCTGATATTCTTTTCCGCTTTGGCTTTGTTCAGTTTGAATCTCACCCTGCAGCGCTGTGCTCACCACCACCTTCCTCCACCTCAGTGTCATTTTCCTGTTGTGCTCTTGCTTCCTCCCAAGTTGCGATCAATGCTTGCACTTATGCTCCATATGCTGCAGTGTAAAGCTTGTTTGTGTGTCTGCCAGGCCTTATTACTCAGACTTCCTGTAGGCAGTTTTTAAAAAAAATATGTGTGTTGCATATTAGTAGTGGAAAATAGTGAGATTTGTTATGGCCTAGTGGAACACAAGTGTAATATATTTTTATTATTTTCTTTTAAAAATGTTTCATTATTTTTACCCTATGACCCATTGAGCCTTTTATGCTATCCTACCTCTAGCCACTTCTCCATCCTTAGAAGTTGATAAGAGTGCATTCCAGGCATGTAACTTTCCCTAAATTGAATGAAGGTTTTTGGTATTCAAAGGTAATTCTTTTCTTTATTATTGAAATAAATGGAATCAAAGAGAAGCCTTTTATCACTGTGAATCCCAAGTGGAAGAGAGAGGTTGCACCTCTGATGCCTGTCTTAGGCACGTCTGGCCAAAACGGCCAAAGTAATTATGCCATTGAGGGTGAAGTCAGTTAAAAAGAAAAAGATAATGAAGTCTCCATCACATGAAGGCTTTCAGGGACTAGGAAAGGAAGTGCCTCAGACCAAAGCCACCTCTCAGGGCTGCTTATAAGCACATACTGCACAGGAGCTACGGTTTTCATGCTGAACATGGAATGAGGAATCAGCCAACAAAGATCCTGACCTCATTGTACCTTTCTAGAAAAATAAGAAAAACCAACATCTGATAATAGCAAATTGTTGGCAGAGTTGGGGAAGATGGTGGTGGTTTGAGAATAGGTCTTAGGAAAGCGATAGAATGAAATGTTTTAGTTTCACCACTTTAAGTTTGAGATGTTTGTTAAACGTCTAGGTGGAAAGTGTCAGGCAATTGAGGAAAGATGAAGTAGTCAGCTGCAAAGGCCTCATTTATGAGGAGAAACTAGGGGCAGAAAGATGGATTTGGAGGCATCTGCATGCAGTTTGTCTTCAAGTCTGGGCCTGGGGAGGGTGTGAGCAGAAACAGCAGCAGGGTTTTGTACCAGGATGCTAGGGCTATTGACCACAGTAAGTGAGTTCCTCAGCTAACCAGCTCCATTCTCCTGCACTGTGCAGATATTCAGTTTTTAAATTATTCTCAGTGTTAGCAAAATGTGCTCAAGTGTTCCTTCTAGTCCAAGTTCGACTGGGGAATTACATGGGAAACAGTACACTTTGAGACGCAAGAGAGTATCAGTTGCTTTGGACAGAGATAGAGGGGCTAAGAGTGATGAGACTCCGAAGATGCATTTGTAGTTCTCTCTGTCCTTGTGATAATCATCTTTGGAAACAAACCTGTGCATTACTTTGTTAAAGAAGACCTAGGAATTCCATTTAGCTGCAGTAAAATGGATCACATCTCCTCCCTAACAACATTTTTCTTTCTTTTTTTAACAATATCTTTCAATGGCTCCTCACTGCCCTCCTACTAAATCCAAACTCCTCAAGTTGGTTAACAGTCTTCTATTTTTTTTTTTTTTTTTTTTGCTTTGTTTTGTGGTACTGGGGATTGAACTCAGGACCTTGCATTTGCTAGGTAAGTGCTTATTCTACTTAGCTATTGCCCTAGTCCATAACAAGTCTTCTAAATCTGGTTCTTGTCATCCTTTTTCAGTTTCATTCTGTCACTTTCCTTTTATGTTCCAGCTGTATGAGTCTTCTTCTTCCTTTAAATATGCTATATTTTCTCTAGATTTGTGTCTCAGTTACTTGTGTCTCATTGCTGGGACAAAATACCCGACACCCAAAATTAAGAAAGGAAAGGTTTATTTAGCTCACAGTTAGCGGAGGTTTCAGTCCACACTAAGCTGGCTCCAAGGCAGAGTGGCACATGGCAAAGGTCAGCTGTTCACGGCAGTGGAAAACAGCAGAGTAAGAGCCAAAAGGGAGGAGAAGCAGCTGTGATAACTAGCAAGCTTCTCCTTTCTTTATATTGTATTCAGGCTATCTGTTCCAGGGCGGGTGTAGCACTCACACCACCCATAATCCTAGCATTGGATCATGGATTAATCCAATGAATTCTATCCCAATGACTGTATGAGGCTTTGTGAAAACAACTAGACACAAATGGTAACAACTGGGGCTTTCACATGCTATTACCCTGTATGGAAAGTTTCTCCTAGTTTCCTCTCTACTTATCTTTCTGGTTTCAGCTTCTATTATATATGACCAGTTATGCTTAATCAAGGAGGACTTCTTTGATTCTCTAGAAGCTAAATGTGCCAAAGTTAGCTACACTACAAAATCTCTATGAAACACTTAACACATTTAATGTTAACTGCTTATAGTTTCTCATTGTTTGCTTTGCTTCCCTTCCTCCTCCACTTCCTCCTCCTCTTCTTTTTCTCTCTCTTTCTCCTCCTCTTTCTCTCTCTCCTATTGTTTCCCCCTCTTCCCCCCCATCACTGGGGATTTTAACTCTGACCCTCACATTGAGCTACATCCCTAGTTAGTTCCTGTTAATACAAGGTCTTACTAGGTCACTAAGTGGCCCAGGTGGAATTCAAATTTGCCATTTTCCTGTATGAACCTCTCAAATGCTAAAATTTCAGACATGCCCCTCCTCACCCAGGTCTCAGATGCTAACAACAGCATCTGGTTTGGGTCCAGGATCTAGCACAATTCTTGAAAATGGAAAGTACTCACTGCTCCTTTTGAATGACTGAATCAGTAGATAAGTCGTAAACTTGATAAACATTACATCACGGGGCCATAATATTAAGCTGAGCTGTAAATGGCTATGGTTGACAACTTCTTTGGATAATTCACTATTGTTGTGGAATGCTGGACTGTGTTGGATTGTGTTGTCGAGTTCAAGCACCTAAGTTAGTTGAATGACAATGGAGTGCCCACCTTTGACAGGTGTAGACAAAGGTAGGGGTATAGAAAGAAAAATCATGATGTGTGTGTATAGACAGTACAGTTGGGATAGATAACGCTGTGCTTCTACATAATCCTATGAGAGGCAAGATTTGCACTAATGGTGGTTGGACAGGATATTATGTCGGCTTCTAGTACTATGGTCATCCACTAGGAAAATAATTATTGAATTTTTGATATAATTCAGGTATAAAAAATAAGATAAGTAAACAGCTACACTCTTAATTTACTGATAAGAGACATCTGCTATAATAATGTCTGTAAGTATAATATCATGTATGCACCTTGTACGATACCA
>PVKA01048752.1:0-13614 GCA_004027165.1 Ctenomys sociabilis
CCACATCGCTAGCCATTCGTGAAATGCAAATAAAAACAACACTGAGATATCATCTCACTCCAGAAAGAATGGCTATCATAAGGAAATCAACCAACAACAAATGTTGGAGAGGTTGTGGGGAAAAGGGAACACTTCTCCACTGCTGGTGGGAATGTAGACTAGTACAACCATTGTGGAAGTCAGTATGGAGACTCCTCAATAGAATAGGACTAGAAATCCCATTCAAGCCAGCTATCCCCCTACTGTGAATTTTCCCAAAGGATTTGGATACATTGTATCATAGAGATATATGTGTACCTATTTTTATAGCAGCACAATGTGTGATAGCAAAATCTTGGAAACAACCAAGATGTCCATCACATGAGGAATGGTTGAAAAAGATGTGGGATGAATGTGTATGAAAAAGACATTCTGATAGGAAGCTGAGAGCTAAAGAGCTAAAGCTAAAGCTGGCCTTATTAAGGATAGGCTTGGGAGAGGCTATCAAATGTTGGGGTTTTTTCTGGTCACTAACTCCCCCCCCCAAACTCCTTTGTCTTGTTTTTCTTTGTTATCTGTAAAGTTTACCTACAGACATAAGATGGGGTATGAGAGTTAACTACTTTGAGCTCAGGAGGTGGCCAGTTTGAGTTGTTTTGACATATCACAAATGTCTGGGTGATCATTAGCAAGTATTATGTTAATAAAAGCTGTACCTTTCCTCATGCAGATTTTCTTATGTATATGATGGATAAGACATACAAAGGGTGAGACAATAAATTAAATAATGAGGAAATGAAAGCCTTTCTGCATATTTATGCCTCTTCTAATAGAACTGTTTGTAGGGAATGTGTAATTGAAGGAATGTGCCATCTTCCATTCTATGTATCTGCCTCCTTTGAGGATGATACAAGCCGATATGCAAATTTTAGGAAAAGGAAAATGAAAACCTATGCCTCAAAACCTTAGTCAGGCAGAGCAGCTATTTGGAAATTCAAATGTGTCTTCTGAGTGCTTAAAGATAAAGGTGACACCGGTTTACCAGCTACAACCAATTAGAAAAGTATAGTCTTTCAGAGACTGAAGAAGTACTTCCTGGCCATAGTCAGGAGGCTTGCTTACCAAGGCTGGCTGATCAACCACCAGCAACTACTGCCAGCAGCAGAAATTGGACCATTATGTTAAATCCATCTGAGGTATTAGTCTAATCAGATTCATGCTATATGAAGAGGACCAGTGTGAGGACTTAGGTTATCTCAGTCTTGGACCATCCACCTTGCATATCACCTTGGTTTCTTTAAATATATTCAAAGTGCCTTTAAAATAATGTTTTTTTCTTCATTATTTTGATCTCGTGGATATGATTTTAAGCTTAATATCACAGGGATGCAATTATAGTCATTAAATGCTCTTGGAGACTGAGAATATTTCACTGTGGCTCTGGTGGAATACTGTATTTGTGTTTAATGTAACTCACTGTTAAAGTAGATTCTTTACCTTCCCTCCCTTCCTTTCTCCTTTCCTCTCTCTCTCCTCCCCCTCCACCTCCGTCTCTGTCTCTGTCTCTGTCTCTCTCTCTCTCTCTCTCTGTCTCTCTCTCCTTCTTTTCCCTGCATTGGATTAGTTATAATTTTGGTATTTCATGCTGTGGCACTGGAACCACCAGTGTGCCACTCCAGCCACCAAATTCAGGCATGGTGGCATACACCTGTAATTCCAGTGCTGGCGAGGCTGAGACAGGAGGATTCCTATGAATCTGAGCTGTGTATTGAGACCCTGTACCAAATAAATAAATAAACAAATAAACAAATAAATAAATAAATAATATTTTTGGTCCTTAGCCCTCTGGACAAGGTTGGACATTGTCATGGACTCTAGGATTTCCAACTGGACTGGTGGAGGACATTGCCATGGACTCTAGATCTTCAACTAGATTCTTTGGGTGTGTGAAAAGATCTGCACTCTTCTGCATTTGACTCTTTTGATGAATGTTATAAAATAACTCTATAAATTGTGTGTCTTGTATTTACATATTTCCTTGTAAACTCTGATTTTAATGGGCAGAGATTTTTCTCTCCATATTCCTCTTTAGCCAGCTGGCTCATTGCTATGTTCTACCAACTGAGGCAGAGAGAGATAGAGGAAGGAGGGAGGGAGTGAAGAAAAGAGGGAATGCAGGAGTAGGGGGAGAGAGAAAAAGAGAGAGAGAGAGAAAGAGAGAGAGAAACTTTTTTGTTTTCAGTTTACTAGTAATTCTTAATATTGCTACAACATTGGCTCTTACTATGGCAGGTTCTAGAATTACAAAGACTAGCTTTATTGTGTTTGCTAAGTCAGACCTGTGCTTGTTGGCTAGGTCCTCTCCTTCAGATTTTGTGAAGGTTCTGACAAGCCTGATATCATCTTTTTGTTTTCTTCATCTCTAAGTAGTTGATTTCTGCTATATATATATAGCAGAATATATATATATATATATTTTTTTTTTTTTTGTGGAACCAGGGATTGAACTCAGGCCCTTACGCTTGCCAGGAAAGCACTTATTCCAGTGAGCCATCTCCCCGGCCCCTTGTTTATATATTTGTTGTCTTCAGATTCTTTCTGCTTTTTATTCTACAAATACTTTTTAAGTTCAATTGCCTAGATTAATTTTTCTCTTTTAAAATAATTTTGAATAGATTGTGGGTGATATACAGACAAATATTGGTACTTTTAGCATATGTTAAAATTTTGTTATAGAAAGTGCATGAATGGACCCCAATCCAGGTCCATAACAACAACTTTACATCATAATGTAGCCTATTCTTCTTATTCTACTTGCAGCATCTTCTCATCAATGATGATATGTACATTTAATTTCATATTTGCCACTCCTTTTTTGCTCCTTCTACATGTTTTTTATTACATCTATATACATGCCTAAGCCTAAACATTTTATGTTTTAATAGGAGTTGTTTTAGCTTTAAAAAAATTTCATTTTTATGATTTATAATTTTTAGGGATTTGCTTTTTAAATGTATTATAGAGCTAGGATGTATTTATTTTGTTGCTTACTGTTTCTGTATTTTAAAAATTACCATATCATGTTCTATTGCATAAATAGGTTAAAATATATAAATTGAAATAAATTTTGAGAGAAACAAGCTTTAGAAGTGTCATATATTCTCAATATCTAATCATGGATAACAAGTAAAAAGTTAGGAAGACCAAAACCTAGATTTTCCAGGCCTTGAAACCAAGATTTTATGGAAAAGTAGGTTCATAGAAATAGTTAATCAGAATACAGTCCCTTATAGATGAGGTAAACAGTGGATAAAACTTACACAGCTCACTGTGTATTTATATTCGGTAAACATGCTGGAATCAGTCTCAGGAGTTTTGGGTGAAATGTGGAATGGGTTTTTGTGTTTTTTTTTTTTTTTAATTTAGCTTTTTTATTTAATTAAAAACTAAGCCACAGGAGAAAAGAGAATCAACAAAGAAACAAGATTAGATATATACTTGATAATCAGGGATTCTGACTTTTTAAAATTTCTGTAGAAAACCAATGTTATTCTTAAAAGAAAAGACGCTGTAAGTGAAGAGTGGTGACAAACATTTTGAATGAGCTGAATAGATGGAGATACAAGGAACTGGCACATAATGAAGGACATAATTGCAATTAACAGTAGTTACAACAACAACCAATAACTGGAAGATGGTTATTCTCAAAGTAATTTAAAAAGCTTCTCTTATTGTTTAAGCACACTTCTGGAGTAAACATCACTTGTCTAGTACCAGCTAGTGAATTTCCATGATTTGAGAGCGAACTACGGTTACAGTTTGAAAGGTGTCTGTAAAAGACCATTTAGTAAAGGTTTATTCATGAACTTGGATCAGAGTCTCTGAGAGGTTGTGACTAGTGGAGGTCTTTAGGTTCCTGGAGACATGCTCTTGAGTACACAGGACTCTAATTTTTCTCTGTTTCCTTTTGTATTTCTTGCCCATGAGGTGAACTATTTTGTTTCACTATGATGTATTGCCTGTTACAAGCCAAAGCAATGGGGCCAGCTGCTCATGGACTTAAACCTCCAAGACTGTAATCTAAATAAAGCTCTTTTTTTCATAATTTAATTACCACTTAAAATATGGTGGTAAAAAATAGGCCAGCTAAGGCATGTCCAAGATTTTTGCAAATATTCAAAATGAAATAATACAGATTGACCTTTCACCATGACCTTGGGACACATCCACCCCTCCAGAGCCAGCCCAAGTCGGCCTTGTGAGTAGGAACTTCTGCTGCACTCTAGGGACCTCTCTAACCTGCCCAAGCCCAGGCCCTATGAGTGTGTGGGAGATCTTCTGTGCTTCCCTGCACCTGCTGGAGCTCTCTGGACCAAGACCAGACCTGCTGAGGGAGTTAGACCTTTCACTGTACTCTCTGGATCCCTCCACCTCTCCAGAGCCAGGGAGGCTCTGCCTTATGAGTGAGAACTTACAATGCACTCTCCAGACTCCTCTTGACTGACACAAGATCAGTCCTTGTGAGAGTTTGGGGGAGCTTCTGAGTTCTCCTGTGTACCCTGGAGTCCTCAAGACCTAGCCCAGGCCTGGCATAGAGGTCTGGGGAGAAACTATACAGATGAAGTCCCTGCAGAGAAACAAGGAGCCAAAACCATGCAGCTAATCCAGGAGCACAACATCTCGCCAGAGAGGCACAACAGGTTCACCAGCAGGTCTATAGCAGGAAGTAGCTGATCACAGCAGCCAGACCCAAGACAGGCACAACTGGATGAACTCAACCTTAGTAGATCTGCACCTGAATATCAGTAGGTGCTAAGGTTATACCTGTACGAAGGCTCTACACCAAAGGTCAGACGACAGTACTATACAAAATGACAAAGAGAAGGAGCAAAATACAATCTCAGAAATTAAGCCCACACAAGAGGACATTAGAACAGAAGAAATTGGGGACCACACAGCTGACATGTCTGAATCATTAGTGTCTGAAGTAAAGAAATAACAGGAGAAATGTATAGAGGAACTCAGTTCAGAATTAGTCTCTGAAATAAAAATAGAAATCTCTGAATTAATAGCATCTGAAGTAAAGAATCAGGAAATCTGATCAGAAATAATTTCTGTAGCAAAAGAATTATAACTGCTTCTAAAGAAGACATTGGTAAAAAAATAGAAGAGATTAGAAAAACGATGGATTCCTTGAATGAGCAATACAGGAAAGAAATAGATTGCATGAAGCAGAGTCAAAGAGATATAAAGGAACTTAAAATCTCAATGACAAGTTAGCAAAATCATTTAAGTGATAGTGAAGTTTCAGATCTTGAAGACACTGCCACAGATAGGGAATAGTTAGAAAAGATCCCTTAAAAACAACTAAGATTCAGGGAGAAATAATTCATCACCTGCAAGACAAAGCAGAGATGAGCAACGTGAGACAAATAGGCATCAATGAAAAAGGAGTCAACACAAATGATATAAAAAGAATATGGGCAAAAGTAATCGCATAAAATTTCCCAAATATGAGGAAACAATATGATATTCAGGTAACGGAATTATACAGAACTCGAAAAATTTCAACTCAATTAAAAACAGGAGACATATAATAGTCAAGATCCCAGAAATCCAGCGCAAGAATAATGTACAGAAAGCCACGAGAGAAGACAAGCAGATCACATTCAAAGGAAAACCCATCAGAATAATGGTCAACTTCTCTACACAAACCATGAAGGCAAGGAGAGCATGAAGCAGAGTATTCCAAATCCTTTATGAAAACAAATACCAGCACAGACTACTATACTCTGTAAAACTCTCTTTCAAGTTTGATGGAGAAATGAAATACTTCCATGACAGAGAACACTTAAAGAATTTCATGATGACAAAGTCATTCCTACACAGGCTATGAAAATATGTTCTAGAGAGGGAACAAAATGACCAGAAATCCACAACGAGAACAGAAGGAACCCACTAAATAGGGCAAACAATTAAACATATCACAAAAAGGAGTAAACAATAGCAGGTAAATATCATGACAATCATAAATCAACACATTTCAATTATAACCATCAATGTAAATGGACTCAATTCACCAATTAAGAGAAATAAACTGGCACAGTGAATTAGGAAAAAAAATCCAACAATATGCTGTATACAAGAAACACACTTAACTCAAAAAGATATTCATAGGCTTCAAGTCAAAGGATGGAAAACAATACTATATGCCCCTGCACATCAGATAAAAGCAGGGGTCCCAATCCTGTTTTCAGATAGTCTCAACTTCAAAGCAAGAAGGATCAAATAAAATAAAGAAGGCCACTATATGCTGGTTAGGGGAAAAATTCAAGAGCAAGAGGTAACACTCATAAATATCTGTGCACCAAACACAGGAGCACCCAACTGTATAAGACAAATCTTAATAGACAGGAAAAAGCTAATGCCCGACACCACAATTTGACAGAAGACATTAACACCCCTTATCTCAAAAAGGTAGGTCAACCAGAAAAAAAATTAGCAAAGAAATAGCAGAACTGAACCAGAGCCTGGAACAAATGAACTTAGTAGACATATATAGAGTGGTCCACCCAAGCACAGTGGAATACACATTTTTTTTCAGCTGCACATGGGTCATTTTCTAAAACAGACCACGTACTAGTAAATAGGTCATGCTTAAGTATATGCAAGAAAACAGAAATTATCACATGCGTATTATATGACAGTGCAATGGAACTGGAAATAAATGACAAAAGGAAAAAGAAAATCCCCCCAAATACATGGAAATTAAACAACAACCTACTCAGTTATCAATGGGTCATAGATGAAATTAAACAAGAAATTCAACAATATCTACAATTCAAGGAAAATTCAACGACAACTTACCAGAATTTATGAGATGAGATGAAGGCAGTTCTCAGAGGGAAAATCATAGCTATGAACTCACACATTAGGAAAATAGAATGGAAACAAATAACTACCCTAAAGCTGCACCTCTGACATCTAGAAAAGGGAGAGCAAACCAAACCCAGAGCACAAAGATGGGAAGAAATCATAAAAATTAGAGCAGAAATTAATTCAATTGAGATGAAGAAAACAGTTCAAAGAATCAACGAATCAAAAAGTTGATTCTTTGAGAGACAAAATAAAACTGATAAGCCCCTAACCAACCTCGCCAAAAAGAGGAAAGAAAAAATTGAAATACAACCAATAAAGAATGAAAACGATGTAATCACCACAGACCTGGTGGAAAATCAATAGTTACTTTAAAGTATTTACGCTGACAGAATAGAAGACACAGAAGAAATAGACAGATTCCTCGAAAGGTATAAATTACCAAAACTGAATCAAGTAGACATAACAACTCTTAATAACCCAATAACAACCAATGAAATATGAAATGTAATAAAAAGCTTCTGACAAAGAAAAGTACAGGTCCTGATGGACTCACAGCTGAATTCTACAAGAAATTTATAGAAGATATAATCACTACACTCCTCAAACTCTTCAATGAAATTGAAAAGGAAGCAGTCCTCCCAAAATCCTTTCTGGAGGCAAGTATTATACTGATTCCAAAACCACAGAAAGACACAACCAAAGAGGAGAAATACAGACCAGTCTCCCTCATGAACATAGATGCAAAAATACTCAATAAAATCCTAGCAAATAGAATACAGCAAATCCTCAAGAATATCATACACCATGACCAGGTAAGATTCATCCCAGGGATGCAAGGATGGTTCAATATTAAAAAATCTATAAATGTAATACAATATATTAATAGACTGAAATCTAAAAACCACATGATCATCTGAATTGATGCAGAAAAAGCTTTTGACAAAGTCTAACACTCATTCATGTTCAAAGTGCTGTGGAAAATTGGAATAGAAGACCCCTACTTCAATTTGATAAAAGCCTTCTACAACAAGCCAACAGCTAATGTAATTCTAAAGGGGTTAAAAACTGAAATCTTTTACTTTTAGATCTGGTACAAGATAAGGATGTCCTCTGTCCCCCTTCCTATTCAATATAGTTTTGGAATCATTAGCTACAGCCATTAAACATGACAGAGAAATAAAAGAAATAAGAATAGGTAAAGAAGAAGTTAAATTATCACTATTTGCAGATGATGTGATACTTTACTTGGAAGACCCAGAAAACTCCACCAATAAGCTGCTAGAATTGATACACAAATTCAATAGCATAGCAGGATACAAAGTTAATACTCAAAAGTCAATAGCATTTCCTTACACAGATAAGAAGCACACTGAGAGGGAAACTATAAAAATAATACATTTTAAATAGCACCGCAGAAAATGAAATACCATATAATTCCCTTAATTAAAGAAGTCAAAGATCTTTTCATGGAGAATTACAGTACCCTAAGAAAAGAGATTGTAGATGGTTTCAGAAAATGGAAAGATATTCCCTGCTCCTGGATAGGAATAACCAATTTGGTGAAGATGGCCACACTTCAAAAATTGTTGTAAAGATTTAATGCAATCCCTACCAAACTACCACCAACATAGCTCCCAGACCTAGAGAAATCGTACCTAAAACTCATTTTGAACCAGAAAAGACCTAGAATAGCAAAGACAATCCTTGTCAACAAACACAAGACAGGAACCATTAAAATTCCTTACTTGAAATTATACTACAAAGCTACTGTGATAAAATCAACACAGTACTTGCAAGGAAATAGACCTGAGTATCAGTGCAATGGATTACAAGATACAGATGCCTCTAAGAGCACACTCAGCCACCTGATCTTCGACAAAGGGGCCAGCCACGTGCACTGGAAGAAATATATCCCCTTTAACAAATAATGCTGGAAAAACTGGCTCTCTCCATGCCGAAAACTAAAACTTGACACAGATCTATCATCATGTACTAAGCTAAAGTCAAAATGGATTAAAGATCTAAAAATTAAAACAGAAACATTTAATCTAATGGAAGATAAAGTAGGAGGAGCCCTTGAAGACAGAGTGGTAGGTAAAGAGTTCATGAACAAACATGTATTTGCATGGAAAACACTTGAAAGAATTAACAACTGTTACTGAGAGGTTTTTGCAAGGCAATCCAAAAATTCTGAAAAATTCTTAACTAATAAGCACTCAGATTAAGGTCTGCTCTCTAGAGTTTATAAAACACTAAAAAACATTAGCGCCCAAAATTTAAAGACCCAATCCAGAAATGGGCATCCGAGATGAGGACACTTCCCAGAGGACAAAATCAAAGAAGCAAATAAGTATATGAAAAAATGCTCCACATCACTAGCCAGCTATGAAATGCAACTTAATAAAACATTGATTTATCATCTCACCCCTGAAAGAATGGTTATCATAAAGAAATCTACCAACAAGAGATGTTGGGGAGAATGTGGTAAAAAGGAACCACTTCTCCCCTGCTGGTGGGAATGTAGACTGGTGCAAACATTATGGAAATCAGCGTGGAGACACCTCGCAAAACTAGGACTGGAAATCTCATTCAAGCCAGATATCCTCCTCCTCGGCATTGTCCTGCAGGAACTGAAAACATCATATCATAGTGATATATGTGTACCTATGTTCATAGCAGCACAATTTGTGATAGCCAAGTCTTGAAAACAACCAAGATGCCTGTCATGTGAGAAATGGTTGAAAAAGATGTGGTACTTTTATACCTTGGGGTATTACTCAGGTATAAAGAATGATAAATTTGAAGGACTTATATTTAAGTGGATGCCACTCGAAGATATACTCATAAGTGGAGTAAACTAGACTCACATGTGAAAATATCTTATAGTCTCCCTAGTATAAGAAATGAAAAGAAGAAATACAAATAGAAAGTTATAACACAACTAAAAAGAAAGCAAGAACTTGAGGATTGAACAAGGAGAGGGTAAGGAGATAAGCTGGGAAACATGACAAGGATAAAACCATACATTTGTACACAGAATACGGGCAAGGCAAAGATCCTGAGAAACATTAGCAGGTTTCTGAAAGTAGCAGTTAAGTGGAAGAATTCTCAACCTGATTATCTGTGTACTCTGATACCTGTGAACCAAGCAACTGCACTGAAGATAGCAATGTGTAATAGAAGGGTCCTGCTTGGAATGCCTGCCACTGTGGTCCTCTAAATACATACTTCCTGTCATGAAATACCAATTATTACCATATTGTCCCACAAGTAAAATGTTTTTGTTTGGTTTTTGGGGGGTAATAAATGAAAAAATCAAAGGAAAAATGAAACACAAGGGGAAAAACGTTATAGGACTGTTCGACTACAAGGCTGTATATGGCTAGATTCCTAAATTTCTGTGTAATAATATGTGTATAGTACTATTTTTTTCCTCTTATTCTGTAAGGATTTAAAATTCAACACATCAATACTTGATGGAAAATATCTGTTCCATGTTATGCCTAAGATGCCTGATATTTAGACAGATAGGGTAAATTAAACTGCATATGGTGAAGGGTAATAATCAGCTTCTCTTCTGGATGGTTAACAACCTAAGTTTGCAGATCAAAAATTGGAGAAATGGAAGGGCTGCAAGGTCAGCCAACATTTTGGCTCTAGTCTTTCAAGGTCAGTGAAGACTCAGGACATAGGAGAACCTGTAGAGTAAAATCATGTAACTCAGTTGTGCTCCAAATTTTCTGATCAAAGAGATTATGGAGCCACAGAGGAATGCGAACAATATTGTATTTTGTGCCTAAGGAGAGTCACATGGAGAGAAATCTTTCTCACAGGCTTTCACAGAGAGCAAATTGGTCAAGCAATGGCTGTCACTCATCCACATGGTGGATACTGACAAAGGATCTAAAATGTGAGGTACAGGGTTAGAAGATAAACCCTGAGGGGACTTGACTGACTTTTCAGACACAAAAGTTACATTTCTTGTTATATAGGTCTTGTTTTATCTTGGTCTTAACCATCCAGCAGAAAAGTAGAAGAAAGTGGTATATAAAGTAAAGCCATAATAATATGCTGAGATGTAAATGGCTCTAGTCAATAACTTCTTGAATAATCCACTACTATCTTGGATTGATGGATTCTTTTCAAGTGTTTTGCTGAATTCAAGCACCTATACTAATTGAATGACAATAGAATACCCATCTCTGACAGGGCTACACAAAAAAAGGGGATAAAGGAATGAGCATTCTGTATTTGTGTATACAGAATATTTAGGATAAATATGTAGCTACTTTTGCATAATTCTATGAGAAGAATGATTTGCACTAATAGTGTTTGGACAGGATATCCTGTTTGCTTCTTATACTTTGGATAACCACTAGGAAGATAACAATGTAAAAAGTATTAATTGTTGAAAATGTACTATAAATCAGCTTTTAAAAAAGAAAAGATAGGTATACAGCTACATTCTCTTAATTTAATGAATAGAGGTATCTGCTCTAATAGTGTTTGTGAATAGAATATCATGTCTGCACCTTGTACAACAAATAACTACTAAGAAAATAATATGCAGTGTATTAATTAGAGAATCTGTTCTACTAATTTGTTTTGAATGTGTCTCATTGGCATTTGTTCTTCAATAAAATTGTGAAAAAATAAAATAAACAGGAATATAGGAAATGATTTTTTCCTACAAAAGTTTTCTTTTCTATTATTATTATTATTATTATTATTATTCTTTTTTTTTTTTTTTGGTGGAACCGGGGATTGAACTCAGGCCCTTGCACTTGCCAGGGAAGTGCTTATTCCACTGAGCCATCTCCTGGCCCCTAAAAGTTTTCTTTTCTATATTTAAAGCATAATGCTTCTTATTGTAACTACTTATCTATTGAGGACATTTGAATTTTTTAATTGTATGGCTCTCAGGTATTTGATTGTGCTAGATAGTGCTACCACAGTCTTCTAACAGTGAAAATTTTTATTGATAGGAATTTGTAAGTGAAGGAGGGAGATTTTCAAGTGAATCCCTTCTACTGTCTTGTTTAAAATTGTTTCATTTTGTTTGCCAGGGTAGGATAGAAGAAATACAAGTAAATAGATATTCTGTGTAATGCAAGGTGAATATTTTTGAGAATACACTGATTTCCCTCCAAAGTGTAGTCATATGATAATACTGTTTAAAAAACACATAAAATCTTTGTGCATGTATTTTTTCCTCTATTCAATTTCCTAGAAAACTTTTTTTTGATAAATGTAATACTGATAAAAAGAACCATTCTGAGCAGCAACAACCAAGAAATCTTATGGTTATTTCAAATGTTTTCCTTATACTCTTCAAAGTGTGATTGTCTGGAGGAAGTTGAGGTAACACAGTAGTGATAATAATGTTGCTATTGTAGGTGTTCAGTAAGATTAGAAAGAAAATAGAGAAAAGGATTGATTATCAAAATCTTTTTCTGTACTTAATTTTTTGGCATTGTATTATGCTAATCTACATGCAGTCTTCAAGTATGTTCCCATTAGTTTTTGGAGAGAACTTTGGCCCTCTTAATTACATATAATACCTTTTCTCTGTAACATAAACAGAGCTTCTCTTTTTTTAAATACTAAATTGCATGTGGGCTTTTTTTTGGCAGAACTGGGGATTAAACTCAGGCTCTTGCACTTGCCAGGGAAGTACTTATTCCACTGAGCCATCTCCCAGGCCCCCTATGGGCTTATTTTTAACATGCCTTGTTATTAGGAACTAATTTGGTTTAATGTTAGACTTCATGTGGCCAGACTTTTGTTTTTAAAGCTATTTGCTGTATATAATACAAGTGTAGAGAAGTACATAAACCCTAAGCTTGACATTATTTCATGAAATTAATATACTTGTGCAGTGCTACCCAGATCATAAAATAAAAAATCCCCAGCACCTCAAAACCTTGTATTATTTCCTAGTCACCCTCTCTCTAACAAAAAGTAATATATTGGTGTCTACCACCAAGTATAAATTTCATCTTTTTTAAAATTCATTTACATAGAATCCCAAATATGTACTACCTTTTGTTTGGCTTCATTCACTCAGCATTATATTTGTAAAATGTTTCTAAGTTACTTTATTAATTCATTAATTTTTATTGTTTAATATTAATTGTGTGAATGTAAGAACATTTATTTTATTTATGGTAGATATTAAGATTCTTCCTGACGTTTTTTGTTATTTCATTGTTTCTATGTACTTTATTTTTTTATTTTTTTTAATTTTTTTTCCATTTATTTTTATTTTATTGAAATACAAATGTCAATCAGACAGTTTCAAAACACCATAACCATACAGAGTCGATGAAATAATACATTGCAAACTGTTTTCATAACGTTTTGGTATTGTACAAGGTGTATACATGATATTATATTTACAGGTTTTTATATAGCTGAATTATATCAAAGATTCTATAATTATTTACCTAGTGGATGACCATAGCACTAAAAGCCGACATAATATCCTGTCCAACCACCATTAGTGCAGATCTTGCCTCTCATAGAATTATGTAGAAGCACAGCGTTATCTATCCCAGCTGTACTGTCTATACACACACATCATGATTTTTTCTTTCTACAACCCTTCCTTTGTCTACACCTGTCAAAAGTGGGCACTCCGTTGACATTCAACTACCTTAGGTGCTTGAACTCGACACCACAATCCAACACAGTCCAGCATTCTGCAACCATAGGGAGTTATTCAAAGAAATTGTCGACCATATCCATTTACAGCTC
>PVKA01048753.1:0-13613 GCA_004027165.1 Ctenomys sociabilis
CCACTGGCTCTGGCCGGTCTCAGGAGCTGGGCGGGGGCGGGCGGGATGGAGCAAGATGGCGGAGTCGGCCGCGCTGTCTCTGGCCGGTCTCAGGAGCTGGGCAGGGGCGGGCGGGATGGAGCAGGACGGTCGAATATGTAATTTTTTAATGTACCATTTATAACAGAACCTGAAACTACAAGCAACCTAAAAATAAAAATTACCAATTTGGCAAATTTATCAAATTTACAAAAACACAGTATTTATAAAGAGAATGGATAAGGAAATAATAAATCTATATATGGGAAGTTCATTGTGTCTGAGATTTTATGAATAGTAAACTGGGAAGAATTTTGGCAGATTCTGGGCACCCTGTGGGACTCTGGTGAGTTCTAATCTTCCTTAGCCCCAGAGTGAGTTGAAGATCAAACTTTTAAGAACATAGGTTGACCCTAAGTGGCCTGTGGGACACAGGAGAGCTGTGATTTGTGGGCACAGTGCATGGAGACAGGGAACTTTTCTGGAAGCATTTAAGAACTTTGGTGGAATCTTGGCAGCCTGCAGGACTCTGATTACTGGGAGTTTAAAAATGCAAAAGAGCAGGAGTGAAAGACAAACTCAATCTTCTAGCCCACACAGGAAAAATCCAAGAGAAAATGCCATGCAAGAACTTGGAAATCACACATGTGAAATCTCTGAAATGATAGGAAATAAAGTAAAGACACAAGTCCATCAGGCTATAGAAGAAATAAGATCAGAAACAATCTCTCAGGTCAAAAAACAAAGGACACAACAGTGAAATAATTGCTCAGCACAGCTAAAGCAGACATAGATAGAAAAACAGAGAATAGAAAAAGTAAATGAACAATACAGGAAGGAACAAGAATGCCTAAAACAGATTCAAACAGATATCCAAGAAATTAAGAACTACACTGAAAGCTGGCAAACCTAGGTGAATGAGTTTGAGGACAGACTTTCAGACCTTGAAGACAATGTTGCAGCTAATGAATGTGAAATAAAACATCTCTTAAAAGATAACAAAAACCAAGAAATAACAATTCAGCAGCTATAAGAAAATAAAAGAAAAAGTAATATAAAAATAATAGGTGTCAATGAAACAGCAGAAGACAACACAAATGACATAAAAACTTTTTTTGTTGTTACCTTTTTTTATTTTAAGAGTAAAAACAGAGAAAAACAAAACCAAATAAAAATAAAAACAACATACAAAATACAGATGGTACAGAATTTCATTATTCATCTTCAAAATTAAAAATGTTTTACTTCACATGTATTTTCTTTTATTTTTTCCATAATATTATTGAAGAACAAATAGTAATGAGACAGTTTCAAATCAAATAGTAGGACAGAATAAATTCTTAATACACTACATATTGTTTTCTTAGTGGTTATTAGTTGTACAAGATGCAGACATGATATTCTATTTAGAAACATCATTAGAGCAGATCCCTCTATTCACTGAATGAAGAGAATGTAGCTGTATAACTATCTTAACTATTTTAAATATACAGATACAAAATGGTCGTTCATTTGTATCCCTTTTCTTTAGTTTTGTCAATTAAATGTTATAGGTGTGTGAATTCAGCAAAATATTCCAAACCAGTCCAGTAGTCCATAATAGTACTGGGTTTTCCATATGCCTGGCAATGTCAGAAGTTGTTGACTTAAGTCTTTTACACCTCAGCATAATAATATGGCTTTACTTCTTATACTTCATTTTTATACATTCCTGCTGGATACCTAAGACCAAGATAAGGCAAGACCTATGTAACAAGAATTGTAGCTTTTGTATCCGATTAAGGATTTATCGTGAAACCCTGTACCACAGTTTGTAGATCTTTTGTCTGTGTTAGCCATGTAGCTGAGTCACAGCTATTGCTTGACCAATTTGCTCTCTGTGAAAGCCTGACAGAATATTTTCTCTCCAGGTGACTTTCCTTAGGCACACTCTACATCATTGATCACTTTCCTCTTTGGCCCCATATTCTCCTTGATCAGAAAATTTGGGACACAACTGAGTTGCATGATGCTACAGTACAGGTTCTTCTATGTCCTGAGTCTTAATTGACCTTGAAAGTCTAGAGCCAGATTGTTGGCTGTCCTTGCGGCCCTCTTTTTTCTCTAACTTTTGATCTGCAAACTTAGGCTGATAACTCTCCAGAAAAGAAGCTTATTGTTATTACCATACAACCTAGGCTGTTGAGCTTAACCTCACTATCTGTCTGAATAGCAAAGATTTTAGGCTTAACATGGAACAGGTATTTTTCATCAGGTTGATATGTCAAACTTTAAGTTTCTACAAAATATAATATGAAAAATTTAAATATATTTGAAAAATAGGTATAAACAATTATGTATGTTTACACATAAGTTTAGAAAACTAACCACATACAGCACTGCAGCAGGACAGTCCTGCAATACTCCTTTTCCTGTCTCCTGCCTTCACTCATCACCCCCTCCTTTTCAAACAAACATCTACCCAAGAGATAGCATGGCAGCAACCAATGTGTCATGATAAGCAGCACATATTCAGAAGACCAGAATGACAGGCACTCCAAGCATGAACCTCCTGTTAAAAATTGCCATCTTCAGTGCAGTTGCTTAATTCACAGTTATCAGCATATATATAGTTAGGGTGAGAATCCTTCTAATTAACTACTAGATTCTAAAATATTCTGAAGATTCCTAGGCTCATTACTTTACCCATCTTGTACATATAACTGTATGGCTTTGCCTCTGTCATGTTTCCCAGCTCTTTTTTGTTCTCTTTTCATTGTCTAGTCTTCAAGATCTCACTTTCATTTCAATTGTGTTATACCTTTCTATTTGTAATTCTTCTTTTGAGTTCTTATACTAGGGAGAATATATGATGTTTACACATGTATATCTGTTTACTTTACTTATGAATATATGTTCAAGTGGCATTCACTTTGAAGACTTCGACTTTATCATTCTTTATGGTTGAGTAATACTCCATTGTATAAAAATACCACATCTTTTTCATCCATTCCTCAGGTGACAGGCATCTTGGTTGCTTCCAAGATTTGGCTATCATAAATTGTGCTGCTATAAACATAGGTACACATATATCACTATGACATGATGTTTTCAGATCCTCTGGGAAAATTGCCAGTAGGGAGATAGTTGGTTTGAATGGGATTTCCAGTCCTAGTTTTTAAAGGAGTCTCCACACTGATTTCCAAAATGGTTGCACTAGTCTACATACCCACCAACAGTGGAGAAGGGTTCATTTTTCCCCACAGCCTCTCCAACATTTGTTGTTGGTTTATTTCTTTGACAGCCATTCTTTCTGGGGTGAGATGATATCTCAGTGTTGTTTTAATTTGTATTTCATGGATGGCTAGCAATGTGGAACAGTTTTTCATATATTCATTTGCTTCTTTAATTTCATCCTCTGAGAAGTGTGTATTCATCTCAGATGCCATTTCTGGATTGGGTCTTTAAATTTTGGGGCCCTAACATGTTTTAGTTCTTTATAAATTCTGGAGATCAGACCTTTGTCTGAATACTTGTCAAGATTTTTTCCAAATTTGTAGGTTGCCTTTTCACTTTGTTGGTAATTTATTTTTATGTGCAAAAACTTCTCATTAAGAGGAGGTCCAAGTTGTTAATTATTTCAAGTGTTACCCCTGTGATTTCACTTTTGTTCATGAACTCTTTGCCTACTCCTATGTCTTCAAGAGTTCCTCCTCTTCTGGAACATTCTGTTTTAATGTTTAGATCTTTAATCCATTTTGACTTTAGCTTAGTGCATGGTGATAGAGCTGGGTTAAGTTTTAGTTTTTGGCATGTAGAGAGTCAGTTTTTCCAGCACCATTTGTTAAAGAGGCTATCTTTCTTCCAGTGAGCATGTTTGGCACTTTTGTTAAAGATAAAGTGGCTGAGTATGTTCTTATAGGCTTTAGAGTCTTATCTATTCCATTGATCCTCAGGTCTATTTTGTTGTCAGTACCATGCTGATTTTATCACAGTAGCCATGTAGCATAGTTTTAAATCAGGAATTGTAATGCCTCCTGCCTTGTCTTTGTTGGTCAGGATTACCTTTGGATTCTAGGTCTTTTCTGGTTCCAAATAAATTTTAGAAATGACTTCTCTAGTCTGTGATGTATGTTGGTAGTAGCTTGATAGGTATTACAACATATCTGTACAGCAACTTTGGGCGTATGGCCATCTTCATAATGTTGGTTCTTCCTATCCAGGAGTAGGGAATATCTTTCCATTTTCTGAAATCCTCTGTGATCTCTTTTTTAAGAGTACTGTAATTTTCCTTGAAAAGATGTTTCACTTCTTTAATTAGATTAGTTCCAAGGTATTTGATTTTTCTTGGTGCTACTGTAAAAGGTATTGTTTCTGTAATTTCCCTCTCTGTGTTTGTTATCTGTGTAGAGGAATGCCACTGACTTTTGGGCATTGACTTTGAATCCTACTATGCTACTGAATTTGTGTATTAATTCTAGTAGCATCTTGGTAGAGTTTTTTGGGCCTGCCAAGTAAAGTATCATGTCATCTGGAAATAACAATTATGTAACTTCTTCTTTAACTATTCTTATTCCTTTTATTTCTCTCTCTTGTCTAATGGCTCTAGCTAATGATTCTAGAACTATGTTGAATAGGAGCAATGATAAAGGACATCCTTGTGTTGTAACAGATCTAACAATAAAAGATTTCAGTATTTCCTCATTTAGAATTATGTAAGCTGTTGGGTTTTCATAAATGGCTTTTATCAGATTGAAGTAGAGGCCTTCTATTTTAATTTTCTATAGGATTTTGAACATGAATGAGTGTTTCAAAACCTTTTAAAAAGCCTTTTCTGCATTAATTGAGATGATCATGTGGTTTTCAGTTTTCGCTGTGTCGATATCCTTGCATCCCTGGAATGAATCCTACTTGGTCATGTTGTATGATCTACTCGATGATTTTCTATATTTTATTTGCTAGTATTTCATTGAAGATTTTTGCATCCATGTTCATTAGGATGATTGGTCTGTAGTTCTCTTCTGTAGTTGTGTCTTTCCCTGGTTTTGGCATAATGCCTCCAGGAATGATTTTGGGAGGATTGCTTCCTTTTTAATTTCCTTGAAGTGTTTGAGGAATATAGGGATTATATCTTTTGAAAATTTCTTGTAGAATTCAGCTTAGAATCCATCAGGAAAAGGACTTTTGTCGGTATGTTTTTTATTACATCTTATATTTCACTGGCTGTTATTGGGCTATTAAGAGTGGTTATACCATCTTGATTTAGTTTTGGTAATTTGTTCCTTTCTAGGAATTTGTCTATTTTGTCTGTGTCTTCTATTCTGTGAGTAAAGATTCTCAAAGTAGCTATTGATAATCTTCTGAATTTCCACAGGGTCTGTGGTGATTACATCCATTCCATTCCTTATTGCTTGCATTTGAATTTTTCCTTTCCTCTTTTTGATGAGGTTAGCTAGGGGCTTATTGATTTTAATAGTTATCTTTCAAAGAACAAGCTTCTTGATTTGTTACTTCTTTGAACTATTTTCTTCATCTGAATTGAATTTAGTTCTGCTTTAATTCTTATGATTTCTCTTCTTTGGGCTCTCAGTTTGGTTTGCTCTTCCTTTTCCAGTTGTTGTAGGTACAGCACTAGGGTGTTTATTGTTCCCATTCTGTTTTCCTGATGGGTGAGTTCACAGCTATAAATTTCCTTCTAAGAACCGCTTTCATCACACCCCATAATTTCAGGTGAGTTGTGCTTGAATTTTCACTGAATTGTAGATATTGTTCAATTTCTTGTTTAATTTAATCTATGACCCATTGATTGCTGAGTAGGATGTTGTTTAATTTCCATTTATTTAGCAGGTTTTTCTAGGTTTTCTTTTGTCATTTATTTCCAGTTTGATTGCACTGTGGTTGGAAAATATGCATGGGATAATTTCTGTTTTCTTGCATATACTTAAGCATGACTTATGGACCAGTATGTGTTCTATTTTATAAAATGACCCGTGTGCAGCTGAGAAAAACTGTATTCAGGTCTGTTTGGGTGGAAAACTCTGTACATGTCCACTAAGTCCATTTGTTTCAAGCTCTTGTTCTATTCTGCTGCTTCTTTGGTAATTTTTTTGTCTGGTTGACCTATCTTTTGGGGCAAGGGAGTATTAAGGTCTCCTGTTAAGCTTGTGGCATTGAATATTAGATTTTTCATGTCCATTAAGATTTGTTTTATATTGTTGTATGCTCCTGTGCTTGGTGTATACATATTTATGAGTGTTACCTCTTCCTCTTGAATTTTTCCCCTAACCTATATATAGTGGCCTTATTTTACTTCATTCTTGGTTTGAAATTAAGACTGCCTGAGAACAGGATTACTAACCCTACTTTTTCTGATGTGCTAGGGCATGTAGCATTTTTTTCTATCCTTTAACTTTCAGCCTATGAATTTCTTTGAGTAAAGTGTGTTTCTTGTATACAGCATATTGTTGGATTTTGTTTTCTAATCCACTGTGCCAGTCTATTTCTCTTAATTGGTGAATTGAGTCCATTTACATTGATGGTTATAATTGAGATGTGTTGACTTAAACTTGGTATGTTACTTACCTGTTGCTGTTTAATCCATTTTCTCCTGTGTTCATATGTTTGCCCTATTTAGTTGGTTACTTATATTCTCGTTCGTGGAGTTCTGGTCACTGTGGTCCCTCTCTAGACATCTTTCAGTAGCCTGTGTAGGGATGGCTTTGTTATCATGAAATTCTTTACTTATTCTTTGTCATGGAAATACTTCACTTCTCCATCAAACTTGAAAGAGAGTTTTTCAGGGTATAGTAGTCTGGGCTGGAATTTGTTTTCACATAGGACTTGAAATATTCTGCTCCATGCTCTTCTTGCCTTCATGGTTTGTGAAGAGAAGTCAGCTGTAATTCTGATGGGTTTTCCTTTGAATGTCATCTGCTTCTTTACTCTAGCAGCTTTCAGTATATTATTCTTATGCTGGATTTCTGGGATCTTGACTATTATATGTCTTGGTGTGTTTTTAATTGGATTGAGGTTACTTGGCATTCTGTACGCTTTAGTTACCTGATGTCAGATTGTTTCCTCATATTTGGGAAGTTTTCTGTTATTACTTCTGCACATATGTTTTTTTAATGTCATTTGTATTGATTCATTCTTTTTCATTGATACCCATTAGTCTTGCAAATGATGAATTGTTCTTTCCTGTATCCTAGTTGTTTTTAAGAGATCTTTTCTCACCTTTTTACTAGCTGCACAGGCATCTTCAATATCTGAAACTCTGTCTTCACTTTCCCTCAAATGGTTTTGCAAGCTTGTGATTGAGATTTTAAGTTCATCTGTATCTCTCTGTTTCTGTTTCATGCAATCCATTTCTTTCCTATATTGCTCATTCAAGGAATCCATTATTTTTCTAATCTCTATTTTTTTAATCAATGTCTTCTTCGGAAGCAGTTATTAATTCTTTTACTGCAGAATTTTTTTCAGGCTGCTTTTCGTCCTTATGTTTCTGTATTGATTCCTTACTTCAGATGCTGTGAATTTAGAGTTTAATGTTTTTCACAAATTAATTCTGCTCTGGGCTTCTTTCTACTTTTCTGCTGTTGCTTATTTACTTCTGACTCACCACATTGTGCAGGCACCAGGGGCTGTGGTGGCCGATCCCAGCGTCTTGCTCTGGCCACAGCCAATGCAGCCCGGGGCTGGGGCAGGAGCCACAATATTTCAGGGTATGCAAACAAATGGAACTCAATCATTAAGCAAAACATGGGAACTGAGTTTGTATGAATTACAATGAACACCTCAGCAATAAAAAGTATCCTTCCTTTCAGAAAAAAATAGTTTCCAAAAGATCACTAAAGCCAGACCCAAATTTTGATGCACTCATCAGCAAAATACATCCAAGTTGTAAGGAGTATGAAGCTCATCAATAGAGTACTAACCAGGATCAACAAGCACAGTGATCAGTAGGCACAGCATTGAAGAAGGTCTGAAGATCCAGGCCAGGAACAGATTATAGCAGGGCAAGAAGCAACAGATTGAAAATGGTAGTGGAGCACAAGATAATGGTGACAGTTCACACTGTACTAATGCATCCACACACAGCAATTAGGAGGCAGGCCCCAGTAACAAATGGAGCAAAACATCTGATGATTCTGGGCTTGAACTTGATAATAACAATGCAACAGTAGCAATTGATCCAGCAATGGAAATTGAGTTAGTGTTCAGGCCTCATCTCACACTTACGGAAAAAGATGACAGTACACAGACTAGGTGCATAAAGACTTCAGGTAATGCCACTGTTGATCACTTATCACAGTATTTGGCTGTGGAGTTAGCTTTAGAAGAACTGCAAAGCACGGGAGAATCAAACCAGATGAACCTGACACAGCCAGTGAAAAGCAGTATACAATTTATATAGCAACAGCCAGAGGGCAGTTCACTGTGTTAAATGGCTCTTTTTCTTTGGAACTGGTCTGTGAGAAATACTGGAAAGTGAATAAAAGCTCATGGAACTTTATTACTCCCCCATCAAGCACAAATGAGACTTATCTTAAAAACCAATTCTGGACTGAACATTTTTTATAGCCTAATTCTTTAATATTAAATAAGCACCATCATTACTTTTATGGTCTTGAATATGCTGTTTAGTTTCCTTCTGAGCCAGACTCCTTCACACTATTAGAATTACCCTTAATTTAAGGTATACCTTTTGGAAGAGACTGCAGTTTTTAAATACTTTTTGTTTCCTTTAAAAAAATATGTCTTTAAAGTTGTATGCTTTCATAAAGTCTAATTCCATTTGCAGCATCCTTTGACCTAGGAAGTTTTCATAGTTACATATTGTTAAGTAAAGATTTAATTGGCAATCATTTTCCTTCTCCACTCAAAAATTCTCTAGGCCTATGAAATGTTAAATACAGTAATATGTATTCCAACCCCCCACCTTATATATTTATAGTTTTCTATACAAACTGTAGTACCCTTGAAGACCAAGGCTCAAATTAACTGTACTTAAAAACAATTCCAGGATTATAATTTTCATCCATAGGATTTCATTTAAAAGAAGATTCTTTATGAACTTGGTGTCCATTATCATCCAATGCTTTTTTTCACTTTGTTTCCCTGTAAGTTTTGAATTTCTGATCATGGGGAAGAGAATCAAACAAAATTTTAAGTCCTATGGGAACATGGTTTGTTAACAGATTTTACCGAAGAAAGAAAAATTGATAGTAACACGTATACTTCAATTGTATATTTAACAGTTCTTTTTTGTATTCTGCTGTCTTTATTTCCTCTATTACATATGTTTGATGTTCTGTTCCTATTAAAATATCAGATATGGAGATGTTCTGCTCTTTAGTCTTGTTGAAAAGTACAAGATATGTTCAACACTTTCATAATTCATTTCTTACTGTTAGTCACATAAATTTCAAGAATTAACATAACATACAACTAACAATGAGGAAACAGTTTACTTGTTTGAAAAGTATGCTTAACCTTTAGAGATGGGCATATCAATTTAAAATTTGTCTTCTGAAAATTTACACTGTGAAAGTAAGTTAATAGAGTTTGAGCCCTCGTTTGACATGTAGTAAAAAAAATTATGCAGAAAAATGTTATCCAACAGGGTAAAGTCATTCTACTCTTAGTTTTATATTGTGAGATAGTGTTGAATTTTTGGTTGCCAGAAGGGTTTAAGCTGACAGGTTAGAAATAAGATGGACTTGTGTGTTATTTTTCATCCCTGTTGTGAAACTATGTATGTCTCTACGTTTATGTGATAGCAATATTTATGCAAAAATGTTTGCATTGAGAAACTGACCCCAAAATGTATGATAGGAGGATCTTAGACCTCCCATATCATGCAAAAAAAGGCTATCTAGTCATTGTAAATATTTACCTGTCAATTTTAACAGATTGAAGCCAACATGACATTTTAAATCTTAAGCCAACTTTTAAAATTAAAGGCTTCCATTTTTTACCACTTTATTAAAATATTTAAAATCTGCTTTTACACATTTCTTTTGTTTTGATAATTTGTGCTATAAAATTTGAAAATACCAAAAATTAAGAATACTTTTATATTGTTTCTTTTCTGGCATAATGTTAAACTGCATAGATTATTAATGCATATCCATTGAAAATATCCTTGATTTTATGGTAAAACTAGCTTTATTGATGACGTTAGTTTAGTGGTTGTGTTAAATAACTAAATCCCTGTTGTGGTTATTAACTGAAATTTTGTCATTAAGCAGGAAGTTATTTGTTCATATAAACTTTTTGCTTACAGAATATATGAGTTTTTATCTGTCAGTTAGGGAAGACATAAACTGTGCATCATTAGTAAAGTCTGGATGTATAATCTTTTGCAAAATACAATTATAGATACCTGATAGTTCATTGAGGAAAAAAAGAAATAGAAAATTATAAAGCTTTAACAAAGTATATTAAAGAAAATTTAAATCAATAGAAGCACCCTAAATTTCTTGACAGAAGAGCTCATTGTAATAATTAGGTAAGTTCTTCCAAAATCAACTGTAGGATGAGTTGGAATCACTATAATCAACATCACAGAAGATTCTCAGTTTTAAAAATGTTTGGATAAAAGCAGACGGCTACAAATAACCACAATAGTCTTGGTGAAGACATCCAATAAGGTGTAGAGGATGCCCTACTTCATAACAACATATTATAAAATAACTACTTAAACTATTAAAATTGTACAGTACACATTTAATAACAATTAAGACAGTGTTTCATAGAAATAAACTAACTGACCAAAGAAATAGAATAGGAATTCCTGAAACAGAACCATGGCTATATATATAATATAAATAGGTACATGATTGGTTAATTGATGTATAAAGATTTTATAGATGTTCACAAAAATATTTGATAAAGTGTTCATTCTTATAAATGAGAAAAATACAAAGAACTTTACGATATGAATTTTAAAAACTTACATGAAACAATATATTTAAAATATAACTTTCCAAATTTATCCTAAAAGAAATAGACTACTACAACTTAAAGAAAATCAAATAACTGACTAAAATTTTCTAACAAAGGAAACAATAAGGAACAAAATATGGACAGATAGATAGATTAGAAAAAAATTCTAAAAATAAAATGAGAGTGGAGATCAAATGGAAATTTTATAAGGTATTAATGAGAGTATAATTTGGCTCAATCACTTGGAAAATAGTCTGTCATGATCTTGAAGTTCAACACTCAGATCCTGTAACATTCTTCAGTTGCAAGAGACACAGCGGAACTTCTGCACATGTGCACTACTAGTGCACACACATCAACTGCTGGAATAACAAGAAGATGGGAACATTCCAAACAGCACTGACATAGAAATCAACTCTAGTGTATTCATTGGTCTGCAATCACAAACATGAGTACATTTTAGAAACAAGGCTGAAAAATAACATGTCCCAGCCAGTATAATATTACTTTCACTTAATTAAAAATAAATAAATATAATGAAATGATTAGGCTTGCATATATAGAGAAATGTGATTGTGGACAAACATAACATAAACATATTAAATAAATGACACAATACAATAAGCAAGAAAATGAATCAAATAAGTCATATAACATATATGCACAAGATAAAATACAATATTGAACACTGATTACATCTAGGGTGGAAGAAAGTATGGGATAAAGAGGAACCATATCTGGTATAAGTTTTTGGTAATATTTTAATTGGTTCATAACTATTCAATTATTTTTATATTTCCAAATTATGTATATTTTACATGTATTATTTTGGGACCAACTTGAGAATGAAAACAATATTTAAAATAAGAATGGACAAAGAAATAATATCCTACAAATGTGAAGGTCTCTGTGGTACGAGCTTTTAAGAATTTAATAGTGAATAAGAATCCTGAAGGACTACTGAGGTAACAAGGAGAGTAACTTAACTTTAAGCATCATACATTTATACAAATATAACATTTGTATTAAAGATTTCCAAAGAATATGTGGAAGGCTATGTGTTGAGCACAATGTATTGTGGTTGGTACACTATTGTCTATATTATGCTATTATAATGCATGTAAGGCCTAATTTTAATATATTTACTTTTTCTTTTTTTTTCCTTTTTCTTTCTTTTTTTTTTTTTTTTTTTTTTTCTTTTTGAGACAGGGTCTCATTATGCAGTTCAGGCTGGCCTTAAGCTCACTCTGTAGCTCCGGCTGGTCTCGAACTCATAAAAATCCTCCTGCCTCAGCCTCCCCAGTTCCTAGGATTACAAGCATGCACCACCATGCCCGGCTAATATATTTACTTTTTCAAATAAAATGGTAAAGCTCTTTCTTCTCACTATCATCAATACTTGCTTTACTGATCCTGATTCAACCCAGAGCCAAGGCCCAGAGTGCAAGTGAGATGACTCAGGGCCTGCCAGATCCTGATTCAACCCAGAGCCCAGGCTCAGCATGGAACCTGCAGCATAACTCCCTGCAAAGAGACCAGAGGCAAGACCCACTCAGCTGATTCAGGAGCAGAACATCTTGCCAGAGTGGCATAGAGGGTTCAACTTCAAGGGCTGCAACAGGAAGAAGTGGATCACAGCAACCAGATCCATGTCACACCTACTTGGACGAGACTGAACTTGGTAGATCCAGACCTGGTGCTAAGGTAATACCTCTATCTAAGCTCTACACCAAAGGTCAGCAGACAGTTCTGTAGCAAATGACGAATAGAAGGAACAAAATGCAGTCTCAGGCCTGCAGCCCACCCAAAACAAATGCAGAACACAGTAGCACAGAAGAAATTGGAAATCACACACCTGAAATCTTTGAAATAATAGCATGTGAAGGAAAGAAACAACTGCAGAAAGTTATAGAGGAAATCAGATCAGAAATAATTTCTCAAGATAAAAAAGAAATGATAACTATAATGAAAGAAGTACTAAGTGCTTCTAAAGAAGACACTGATAAAAAATAGAGCAGAATATAAAAATGATGGAATTCTTGAATAAGCAAGATAGGAAAGAAATAGAATGCATGAAGCAGATTCAAAGTGATATATAGGAATTTAAAATGTCAATCACAAGCTGGCAAAACTATTTGAATGAAAGTAAAAATAGACTTTCAGACCTTAAGGACACCATTGGAGCTAGTGAAAAAGTAAGAAAAGATCTCTTACAAACAACTAGGATACAAGAAAAAATAATTCAATACCTGAAAGATGATGCAAAGAACAACTGAAGAATTTCATGATCCCATTCGTTGATTCTTTCAAGAGCTTCCCGTGCGAATATATGTTTGTTCATGAACTCTTTACCTACCCCTATGTCTTCAAGAGTTCCTCCTACTTTCTCTTCCAGGAGATTGAGTGTTTCTGTTTTAACATTTAGATCTTTAATCCATTTTCACTTTAACTTAGTGCATGGAGATAGAGGTGGGTCAAGTTTTAGTTTTCGGCATGTAGAAAGCCATGTTTTCCAGCACCATTTGTTAAAGAGGCTATCTTTCTCCCAGTGAGCTTGTGTAGCCCCTTTGTCGAAGATAAGATGGCTGAGTGTTTTTGTAGATGCCTCTGCATATTCTAATCTATTCCACTGATCCTCAGGTCTATTTTGTTGCCAATACCATGTTGAT
>PVKA01048754.1:0-13615 GCA_004027165.1 Ctenomys sociabilis
TGTTTCCATGGGCAGTCGGAGGTGGACAGTGAAGGTCGCTGAGGGAGAGAAGGTATAAGGTGACAATCTGAGGCTCATAAACATTTTATATCTCAACTGATGATGTTAGTTTTTCAAATGAATATAAATAAAAACAATATATTACGAGCTTAAATGTCACATGATTTCTCTTATGAAGAAATATCACATATAAGTAAAAAGCAAAGTAAAAACAAGTAATATGAAACGGGGAGAGAAATGCTTTCCAAATGGGAAGGGCACTGAGTCAGAGGGCAAAGGTGAGGAAGCAAAGAGACAAAGTCTGGCCCCACCCCCAGGCACACTTAGCCACCACAGAGACCTGGCATGGTGGCACATGCCTGTAATCCTAATGCTGGGGACAGGAAGATCAGTAAAAGTCTGAGCTGCATAGTGAGACCATGTACCAAATACATTAGGATTGAAGGAAAGAAAGATAGAAAAAGAGAGAGAGAGAGAAAGAGAGAGAAAAGGAAGGAGGGAGGGAAGGAGGGAGGGAGGGAAGGAAGGAAGAAGGGAATGGAAAAAGAATAAGGAGTGCTCTGTATGCTCTGTACTCATACAGGCACTCAAGAGAAGTATGATCTCTGTGTACTACAAACATGGACTAATAAATACTTAAAATGAAAAAGAAAATATCTGTAAATAGCATGTCACTTTACCCATTATTCATGTACACTTCCAAAACTTCAATAAAACATTTTAACTATAGTATGTTATTTTGATACTTTTTTTTTCCTGCCAAGCTGGGGATTGAACTCAAGCCCTTGTGCTTGCCAGGCAAGCACTTATTCAATTAAGCTATTTCACTTGCCTCTTATTTTGAGACTTTTTGTACTTTCATTTCATATATAACAACTGTAGATGTAGAATATGTGCTTACTGTTAGACACAAAAGCTCATCTTCTCCAAGTCTTTAACCCGAGTAGACACTTGAACATTGGCAGCAAATATTATGGAAGGGGTGGGGAAATAGGTCAGCAGTCGAAGTGCCTCCCTGACAATGACAGGACCTGAGGTCAACCCCTGGTACTGCATAGCGTGCTGGCCCCAGAACCCCAGAGTCCAACTGCATAGAGAAACTCTGTACCAAATAAATAAACAAATATTATGGACTTTACAATTTTAAAAATTATAGACATAGTAAATGCTGAAAGATGCCAGAAACAAAAACTTCACCCAGATCTATCACCATCCAATAAGCTAAAGTCAAAATGGATTAAAGATCTAAACATTAAAACAGAAACACTCAATCTCCTGGAACAGAGAGTAGGAGGAACTCTTGAAGACATAGGGGTAGGCAAAAAAAGTTCATGAATAAAAATCAAATAGCATGGGTAATACTTGAAAGAATTTACAACTTGGACCTCCTCTTATTGAGAAGTTTCTGCACTTCAAAAGAAATTATCAACAAAGTGAAAAGGCAATCCACAAATTTGGAAAAAAATCTTAACTAATAAGCACTCAAATAATGGTCTTCTCTCTAGAATTTATAAAGAACTAAAAAACATCAGGGCCTCAAAATTTAAAGACCCAATCCAGAAATGGGCATCCAAGATGAACACACATTTTCAGAGGACGAAATTAAAGAAAGGAATAAATATATTTAAAAAATGCTCCACATCACTAGCCATCCATGAAATGCAAATTAAAACAACACTGAGATTGAATTTTTTTTTGCAGAACTGGGGATTAAACTCAGACTCTTGTGCTTGTGAGGGAAGTACTTATTCTACTTAGCCATCTCCCTGGTCCCATATGTACAAAATTTTAAAGGTAGATATACAGGTGCTTTTTCTTAATTCAATGAGAGGAAAGATTTGTATCAATAGTGTTGGGACAGGATATCATGTCTGCATCTTGTACTTTGAAGAACCACTATGAAAACAACAATATGAAAAGTGTTATTGAAACTGTTCTACTAATCTGTTTTGAAACTTTCTCATTGCTATTTGTTGCTCAATAAAATTAATTAAAAATTTTGAAAGATGAATAAGTGAATGAATATAGGTGTGAAAAGGCAGAACAACTAAAATTCCATGCAAGGCAAAACCATGCTGATATAATGTAAGTGAAAAACTGGGAATTTAAAAATTAAGAACTCTATCACTTAGAGCTATGTTGAAATTGAAGAAAACTACTCTTGCCAAAAAAGTAAAGGAAAAATTAATTTGTGAGCAAAGGTGAACAGAATCAAGATGCCGTGTTCTACTACCAGAGTCCTTTAACGAGGGATCACATTATCTGTCTGAATTAAGTGCACTTTCTAAGATAAATGGAAGCTATTTATTTATTTACTTACTTACTTACTTACTTACTTACTTACTTACTTACTTACTTACTTACTTACTTACTGTATTTAGTAGTGCTCTACAGCATCTACAAGGCCTCACTACGTAGATTGGACTCAAAGTACTCTGCCTGTGTTCAGCCTTCCTAGAGCTGGAATTACAGGTGCACACCGCCACGCCCAGTCTCAGTCACCATCTCCCGGGGTTGGGGCCAGCACGGCAGGCCTGGGGATTGAACTTCTGGCTCCTGGGCCTGCTAAGCATGCACTTTAGTCTGCTGAGCTATTTGGACACCCCTCGGTGATTAGCCTTTCATTTTATTGTACCTTATACATACTACAGAATCATCATGACAGAAATTAAGCTAAAATTCTTTTTAAAAATATAATTTTATTTTATTTTGAAAAGTAAAAACAGAAGCAAGAGCGAGTAGAATAGAAAACAGAAACTAAGTAACATACAATGATACATATGTTACAGATTTTCAAAGCAAGGATGACTAATTAATAATGGTTGTTATCTATTTTTGCCACAAAATCTGTTGCTCAGATTAACAGATATCATATGAAAGACTGGAAAAATAATTGAATATTGGTACTTGCTTTCAAGAAATCTTAATATTTTCCTCATCTGTTTTGTTTTCATTTATTTTAAAGAGTATAATAATTGATAAAACATTAGAAATGGAACACATTTAGAAGCCCAAGATGAGAGGTATTCAACCATGAGTTTTGTATTACAAATTGCTGTCCTTTTTGTAGTTGCTCAGGACACAGATATCAGCATATAGAATTAGTCAAGGTGAAAATTCTAAGCATTAACTGCTATTTCCAAAAAACTGATGTAAATTACAAGTATAATAATTTTAACTATCATATATATTTTTTCCCACAATTTCCTTTTCTCCTATAATTTTCTCCTTTCTCTCATTTTCATTGTTTAATCCTTAAGTTCAATTTCTTTCCATTTTACTGTATTTATTATACCTTTCAGGCTTTATTTGTTCTTTCTGGTTCTTACACTAGGGAAACAATACAATCTTTACACATGTAGGTCTGATTTCTTTCACTTGTGAGAATATCCTCCAGTTGCATCCACTCACCTATGAAGGCTTCGACTTTGTCTTTATAGCTGAGTAGTGTTCCGTTGTATAAAAAGACCGCATCTTTTTCATCCATTCCTCAACTACTGGACATTTTGTTTGTTTCCAAAATTGGCTATAAAAGTTGTACTGCTATAACTATGCATGCATATATATCACTAGGCTATGATGTTTTCAGGTCTTTTGGGTAAATATTCAGAAGGAAAATAGCTGGATTGAATGGAATTTCCAGTACTAGTTTTGTAAGGAGTATTAGCACTGATTTCCATAGTGGTGTACCAGTCTACATTCCTACCTGCAGTGGAGAAGAGTTCTTTTTTCCCCACAGCCTCTCCAGCACTTCTTATTAGTTGATTTATTTATGATGGCTATTTTTTCTGGGGTGAAATGGTATCTCAATTTTGTTTCAATTTGCATTTCATAAATTGTGGAACATTTTTTTCATGTATTTATTTACTACTTGTATTTCTTCCTCTGAGAAGTATTCATCTCAAATGGTCATTTTTAGATTGAGTATTTAAAAATGGGGACGGATTTTTTTTTACTCTTTATATAATTTAGATAGAAGTACTTTGTCTGACTGACTGGTAGTTATGTTTCTTTCCAAATTTGTGGGTTGTCTTTTCAGTCTGTTGATAATTTCTTTGGATGTGCAGAAACTTTTTAATAAGAGGAGGTCCAGGTTATTGATTCTTTGAAGCATTTCCCATACAGTTTGTTTTTGTTCATAAAATGTCCGCCTATACCTACATCTTCAAGATTTCTACTTACTGTCTCTTCCCAAAGGCTTTGGGTTTCTATTTTAATGCTTAGATCTTTAATCCATTTTGACTTTGATTGAGCGCATGGTGAGAGACCTGGGTCTAATTTCTGTTTGAGGCACGTAGAGAGCTGTTTTTTTCTAGTACCATTTGTTAAAGAGGCTATCGTTCTTCGAGCAAACATATTTGACTCCTTTGTCAAAGATAAGATGACTAAATGTGTTTGTAGTTGCATTTACATCTTCTAATGTGTTCTATTGATCATCAGGTATAGTTTTTATGTTTGTTGGTTTGGTTGATTGATTGATTGGTTAGTTTTTCCCAGTATCCTGCTGATTTTATCACAGCAGATTTGCAGTATAATTTCAAGTCAGGAATTGTAATGACTCCTGCCTTGCATTTGTTGCCCAAGATTGCCTTTGCTGCTCTAGGTCTTTTCTGTATCCAAATAAATATTAACAATATTTTCTCTAGATCTGTGAAATACAATGATGGTATTTTGATAGGGATTGCATTAAAGCTGTGTAACGACTTTGGGAGTATCGTCTTCACAATGTTGGTTCTTCCTCTCTAGGAGCAAGAAATATGTTTCCATTTTCAGAAATCTTTGACCTGTTTTCTTAGAGGGTTGCAAATTTTATTGTGTAGATCTTTTACTTTCTTTGTTAGACTAATTCCTAAGTATTTCGTATTTTTGGATGCTATAGTAAAGATTATTGTTTCTATAATTTCACCCTTAGTGAGTTTGTCATCTCTGTAGAGGAATGCTATTGAATTTTGTATGTTGACTTTGTATAATGCTATGCCACTGAATTTGTTTTTAATTCTAGGAGCTTCCTGCTGGAGTTGTTTGGGTCTTCCAAATACAGTGTCATATCAGCTGCAGACAGTGATAGTTTAACTTCTTCTTTATTCTTATTCCTTTTATATCTCCCTATTCTCTAATGACTCTAGGTAATGATTTCAGGAATATATTGAATAGGAGTGGTGATAGAGGACATCCTTGTCTTGTGACTGAGAGTTAAAGATTTTAATTTTCCTCCATTTACAATTATGATGGCTATTGGCTTGTCATAGATGGCTTTTATCAGATTAAAGTAGAGGCCATCAATTCCAATTTTATATAGAGCTTTGATCACGAATGAGTGTCAATAGCCTTTTCAGCATCAATTGAGATGATCATGTGAATTTTGGTTTTGGCTCTATTTATATATTAAAATGTACATTTATAGATTTGCATATGTTGAAACATCTTAGATGACTCCCACCTGGTCTTAATGTATAATCTTTTTGATGATTTGCTGTATTCTGTTTTATTGAATATTTTATTGAGCATTTTTGCATCTATGTTCAGAGAGTGGCCTGTTATCCTTTTTTCCATTAGATCTTTCTCTGGCTTTGGTATTCATATAATACTTGCCCCCAGGAATGATCTTGTGAGTAATGCTTCCTTTTCAATTTCATTGAAGAGTTTGAGGAGTATTGGCATTAAGTTTTCTCTAAATTTCTTGGAGAATTCAGCTGTAAATTTGTAGGACCTGGGCTTTTGTTGGTAAGCTTTTTCTTAATCATATTTTCAATTTCATTGACTAATAGTGCATTATTCATAGTTTTAATATTTTCTTGATTCAGTTTTGACAATTTAGATCTATCTAGGAAGCTGTCCATTTCTTCTATGTCTTTGATCCTGTGAGAGTAAATTTTCAGAATAGCTATTGATAATCTTCTGAATTTCCACAAGATCTGATGTAATTTCTCCCTTTTCAATCATTATTGCCTGAATTTGAGTTTGTTCTCTCTCCTTTTTGAGGAGGTTGGCTAGGGGTTTGTCAATATTATTTAATCCTAAAAAAAAACCTTTTGGATTCATTAATTCTTTGTATCGCTTTCTTTGTCTCAATTGCATTAATTTCTCCTTTTATCTTTAGGCTTTGGGCTTGTTTTGCTTTATTTTTCTAGAAGCTTTAGTTGAAACAGTAGGTTATTAATTTGTTCTTGCTATGTTTTCCTAATGTGCAGTTCACTGCTATGAATTTCCCTCTTTTCATTGTATCCCACAAATTTCAATAAGTTGTGCTTGAGTTTTCATTAGATTGTAGATATCTTCAATTTCTTCTTTAATTTCCTCTGTAACCCACTGGTTGTGGAGGAGGGTGTTATTTAATTTCCATGTGTTTATGGGGTTTTTGTGGTTTGTTTTGTCTTTAATTTCCAGTTTGATGGCACTGTGGTCAGATAATATGGGTGGGATAATTTCTCTTTTCTTTCATATACTTACATATATTTAAAGATGATCTATACACTAGTACATGGTCTATTTTAGAAAATAGCTCATATTTTCTAACAGCTAAAAGAATGTGTATTCAGATGCTGTTGGGTGGAACACTGTATATATCCACTAATTCCATTTTTTTTTCAAAGGTTTGGTTCAGTTCTGCTTCCTCTTTGCTAATTTTTTGTCTGCTTTACCAATCTTTTTGAGATAAAGTGGTATTAAGGTCCCTTGTTAATATTGTGATATTGGTTATGAGATTTTTCATGCCCATTAAAATTTGTTTTACACAGTTGAGTGCTCCTATATGTGGTGCATGTACATTTTTATGACTGTAACCTCTTCCTCTTGAATGTTTCCCCTAACAAGTATATGGTGACCTTCTCTATTTTGTTTGATCATTCATAGTTTGAAGTTTGGTTAGTCTGCAAACAATAACTACCCTTGCCTTTTTCTGAGGTCCTAGAACACGTAATATTATTTTCCATCCTTTGAGTTTCAGCCCATGAATTCCTTTATGAATTGTGTTTCGCATGTACAATAAATGGACTTTGTTTCTTAATCTACTCTGCCAACTTATTTCTTTTAATTTGTGAATTGAGTCCATTTACATTGGTGGTTATAATTGATATAAATGGACTTATTCTTGTCATGTTATTGTCCTGCTGTTGGCTCCCTAATTTTCTCATGTGTTTAATAGTTTTTGTGTTTGGTGGGTTGTTTCTATTGTTGTTCTTGGAACTGTGTGTATATTTTGGTTCCTTTGTAGAATGTCTTTTAGTACTCTGTAAAGTTGGTGTGTTCATCATGAATTTCTTTAGTTTTTCTTTGCCATTAAAGTATTTTATTTCTTCATTAAACCTCAAAGATAGTTTTACAGGGTATATCAGTCTAGGTTGCAATTTGTTTTCTTGTAGGACATGATGTACTTTACTTTATGTACTTCTTGAATTGATAGTTTGTGGGAAGAAATCTGCTGTTATTCTCATGGGTTTTCCTTTAAATGTGACCTGTTTCTTTTCTCCTGCAACTTTTAGAACGGTATTGTTGTGCTGAATTTCTGGGATCTTGATCTCAGTATAGTTGTAATTGGTTTGATATTATTTGGAGTTCTCTATGCTTTGGTTACCTGGATGTCAGATTGTTTCCCCAGATTTGGGAAGTTTTCTGCTATTACTTCTGCCCACATTTTTTCTCTGTCATTTGTGTTGCCTTCTTCTTTTTCACTGATACTTTTTTAGTCTTACGTTGTTCATATTTGCAATCTCTTGCAGCTGCTGAATTAATATTTCCTAGTTCCTAGTTGTTTTTAAGAGCTCTTTCCTTACCTCATCACTAGCAGCCATGGTGTCTTCAAGGTCTGAAAGTCTATCTTCACTTTCATTCCAACGATTTTGCCAACTTTTAACAAAGTTTTAAATTTCTTGTTACCTCTTTAAACCTGCTTCATGCATTCTATTTCTTTCCTGCATTGTTCATTCAAGATTTCCATCATTTTTCTATTTTCCTTTATTTTTATCAGTGTGTTCTTTAGAAATGCCTAGCAACTTTTTCATTATAGTTATCATTTTTTACCTGTGAGATTATTTGTGATCTGATTTTCTCTATACTCTTCTGCACTGTTTCTTTATATCAGTTGCTCTTAGTTGGGAGATTTAAGAGATTTCAGATATGTGGCTCCCAATTTATTCTATGCTGATGTCTCCGGGGTTTGTTGTGGGTGGGCTCAGGGCCTGAGAATGTATTTTCCTCCTTTTTTATTTTCTTTTTCAGAGATAGCTCTTTTATTTCTGTGATATGTGTTTGTGAAAGTTTGGTAGAAGGGAGATGTATCATTGCAGTTGTAGCCTCTCTGTAAATATTCTCTTTTTTAGGTATCTCTCCTGTGTCAGAGATTCTTATTTTGTGTGTACCCCAATATTTGGCCTTCTCTATTGATTGAGAGTTACATATTGGTTTCTGTTTGGCATTGTCATCTGTTCTTTGCTATAGGGTTTTGGTGAGGTTATTACCCAAGCGTCTCCCAATATTAATACCCTAGAGAAAACAGGTGGTTAGGGCAGATATGGTTTCCTATTTACAGCAGTAAGATTAGCAATACTAAAAATAACTATGCAGCTTAGACTCCTAATGATCCTCTTTCAACTGCCTCCCTAGTGCTGGGATTACAGGAGTGTGCAACCACACCCGGACTCTATCTCCAGCTCACTGCACCCAGGAGCGGGGCTGGTGTAGCATGTGGTGCCAGGGATTGAACCCTGGCCCCTGTGTTTACCTAAGCAAGTGCTTAGCACGCTGAACTATACTGCCAGCCCTAGGAGAAAAAAGTTACATACAATTTTTCATAATAAATTTATTGAGACATCATGAGGTTAATACAAGTTATCTTTGGACTAATCAAGAGTGGTTCCAAGTGATGACCTCTTGCCTCCAGACATGTATTAATATGACAAACTGCTGCTTGGGTATCCTTGGCCATTGACATTGCTGCGCATGCATTTTCAATTTCTTCTAGAATGACCAGTAGTGCAGTAGGTTTTCTGTGGGCCTCACACAATACTAACACTGTCTGTTGAAAGAGAAAATCACACTATTTTCATTTTCCTGAAGTGCATATACATTTTTGATGGACTCTTTACCAATATTTATGTTTTTGTTATTATTGTGAAAACTGTAGCATTTGGAGAATAGCAACAGAATTTCAATAGTCAATTCAATGATAGTAGTCCTTGCTTCCAACACAATTGACCAACTGCTGATATATTATTCAGCTATCTGTACCAACGGGACAGAAAAGGTAATGTCAAATATTAGTCTCTTGTTTTGGCTCATCTCTAAAAATCTAACATTATTGCATAGGCAGAAGTCTACAATGTCTGAACTGATGTTTTACTGGTTTTTTTCCCACTTCTAGTAGTGGGGAAAATGAGCTTGTGATCAGTAACCAGGATTATACTCCTACAGTCAGGTAAATTATAATACTAAACACAAATCTGTACATTTAAGTATCAAATTTTCTTATTGTTATTTTCCCCACTGGTACAAGTACTAAATTCAAAATATCAGGTAAAAATTGACTGTCAAATACCATGCATAGTGGGACTTCTTTGTCCTGCAGAAACTGACATTTCTTAAACTTGCAATTTCTGAGCTCTATTTCACATGTATTGGATTAAAATGCTGAAGACATAATGGGGAATTTCTGTTTTTAATTAATTCCCAGTCTATTTCACAGTTATTGAAGTTTAAAATATACTACTGATCCTGCTGTGTGAAAGGAGATAGCTTAACTACACAAAATTTTTAACATTTAGTGGAAAAGTACAGGATATTAAGTTGTATGTTTAATATATGAATGTCTTATAAGCTGTTATGCTATACAGCGTGATAGGGATTTATATAAAAGCTGAAATTTGTGGAGATTCATTTTGGAAAGCTACCTGTGAAGCACACTATCATTTTTATATTTGAAGAGCTTAGTACTTAAGAAGATGTAAAATCTATACACTTATGATACCCCAAACTTATGAGTCTTGCTTCATTATGAAAGGAAATATGAAGATAAAATGTAATCAGTTCATCATTCTTTTTTTAATTTTTATTTTTGAGTCTTTCTCATTGGTTATATAGACTAGTGGGTCTCAAAACTGCAGACTGAAAAAGGCACCAGTTTTGGTCATTTACTGCCTCTTGTCCTTCATCACTTCCTTCTCTCACACCTAGCTTCTCATTTGGAGAAATTTCAATTTCTCTATTTTTCTCACACCCACCTTCCTAGTGTTTCCCTCCCTTAGTTATTTTCTTTGTCTTGTCCGATAATAGTCTTTTTTCTTTCTTGTCATCTTTTTGTAATTGATTTTTGTACAGGATAGCTGATTGAGAACTAGTTTTAGTCTTCTACCATTGGATATCTACTTTTCCTACCATCATTTAATAAAGAGGGTTTTTTTTTTTTTTCCAATTGTGTCAGTCAGGGTTTTAAGGTTTTAATAGACAAACGGGTATAACATAAGATGCACAAATGTATATGAATTTGAAAGATTGGTTTAAAATAATCAGCCAGAGGAAGCATGAGGAAGCATGCAGAGGGTATCTGCACACTGGAGGTAGAAGGGTTCAGTCTAAGGTCTGGAGTTCACTTTGCAGTTCTATGCAAGTCTGTATCAGAAGTGACAGGTTGATGATGAAAGCCTGAAGAGTCTAACTCCAGAAGACTGAAGGATCTGAGCTGTAGGGTTGAAGAGTGTCACTAGAAGCCAGGAGACTATGTCCAAGCTGTAGGTGAAGAACAGAGCTCATCCAAAGGGCAGAAGCCCATCTCTCCTTCCTCTTTTCCCTTTTATAAAATCCAGATGACAAGCCATTTTAGGCTTAGTCCTTTACTACCTATAGTGCAGTCAGTCATCCTAGGGCAGATCTTCTATATTGTAAAGTATAGAGTTGTTGGGCCACTTAGTTCAGCTTCTAATCTTCTCAAGATGGCACAATCAACTACTATGCCAGTGTATATGTTTGGCTCCTCTGCCCAGAATCTGATAGCTATAACTGTATGGATTTGTTTCTATTCTACTGGTCTGCATGTCTATTTCTATAGCCTCAATAGCATATAGAGAACCTGCCCTAGGGCGACCGCCTGCACCCTAGGCTGTAGAGGACCCATCCTAGAGTGGCTTGTCACCTGGATGGCATAAAAGGGAAATGAAGAAGGAGAGAAAAACAGTTCCATGTTGTGTTGTTACCATGACTGTGTAGCATAATTTGAAATAGGATATTGTAATGCCTTTAACTCTGTGCTTATTGCTTAGGGCTGCTTGGCTGGTCAGAGTCGTTTGTGTTTCCATATGAATTTTATGATATTTTTCTACTTTTATGGTGAACATCATTGGTATTTTGTTGGGAATCACATAGAATCTGTGTATTTTTTTCAGTAATTTGACCATTTTGACAATATTAATTCTATCAATCCATGAACATGGGAAGTCTTTTAATTTCTAGTGTTTCCTTCAATTTCTTTCTCCAGAGTTGTAAAATTTTCATGGTAGAGATCTTTCACCTCATGGATCAAATTGATTCCTATATACTTTTTAAATTTAGATCTATTGTGAGTAAAACTTTTCCTGATATCTTACTCCATTATTGGAAAACAATAAAGCTACTGGCTTTTAGTATTGATTTTATACACTGATATATTGCTGAGTTTATTGCTTTCCTCTAAAAGTATTTTGATAGAGGTTTTACTCAACCAATGTAATACTAATATTGCAAATATTACATTTACTACTAACTATAGTATCATATTATCTGCAAACAAAGATAATTTAACTTCTTCCTATGCTAGATATGGCCCTTTTCTTATTTCTTTCTTAATTTCTCTAACAAAATTTCAAGAACTATCTTTAATAAGAATGGTAAGAATGTACATCCTTTCCTATTTCCTAATTAAAGAGGAAATGCATTTTACCTCTTATTCAGAATGATGCTGGCTATGGTTTTGTCATACATGACTTTCACCGTTTGACTCTTCTTCAAATTATATTTGTTGAATTTCTCCTTCAGATCTTTGTTAATCCATTCATCTCTCTGTATCCTCCACAAAGTCACTAACAATTTTTATTTATGCTTTCATCTGCATTCTTTTCATGAGAATTTCATCAAATGTTTTTGTTTTTCTGCAAGTGAAAATATTTGTGAAATATTTTGATGTTTGATGTCTTTACATTTAATTATTGATAAATTATAACCATTTTCAAAAATCACATTTTCTTTTTATCGTACTCCCTAGTCTCTCTACTGCGATTTTTAGATCTATTTGGATGGACATTTCCTCCCCTTTTATTTGAGGGTCCTTTTTGTGTCCAGTCTCCTTATGAAGACTGTATCTCAAGCAGCAATCAGAGGGAAGAAAACTAACCACACTGAGATCAGTGACAACACAAGATATTGAAATAAAATCAAGACTTCTTTTAAAAGGATTATGCTGGGGCTGGGAAAATAGCTCAGCAGTCTAAGCACCTGCCTGGCAAGTACAAGGACCCAGGCTTGATCCCCAGTACCATATGCCATGTGGACCCAGAGCCTAAGGTGCACCATGGGCCACTGAAACTGGGTATGGTGATACACACCTGTAATCCCAGTGCTGGGGAGGAAGAGACAGGAGAATTACTAAGAGTCAGAGTTGTGTAGCAAGGCCCTGTGCCAAATAAATTATATATATCACCCACTGGCCCTACAATCTTAGGAGATTTCATCTCCTTTAACCTCAGATTCTTTACTTGTTAAATGAAAAGAAAAGATCTATCTCACAGATATACTGAAGGACTTGCTTGAGTGATTTAAACAACTTAGTACTATGTCTTAAACAGAAAATGAACAATAATAACAATAAATGCTATGTTAAAGTTTTTGGACTCTTTGATTCCTTTTAGTTTTTCCAAGTTATCAATTTTTATTCATTCAGTAAAAAAAGCATTAAAAATTGATTTAGTTAAGATTTTTGTTTAGCAATCTGATTTTTTTTTTCATTTCTCTTCATTCATACTTTTTGTCTGTCTCTGTCTGTCTCTCTAATGCTCTCTGTATAAACTCAGTATTACATCCTCCACTCTACCTATCTTCTTTTTTAGGGATTAGAAATGAATTCTTATTTATTTTAGCATCTCTCCATTATATCATTATTTCATCAAATACTTACCCAAACATGAAAGAGGGATATAGTTAAACAAGGAAACATATGCCTGTACATGTTCAAATTGCTTCTTTAGATAAAGTGCCATAAATTTCACTCAAACATTTCTCTTTTCCGCTCCTACCTTACTGAATTTTCCCTCCCTCCCTCCTTCCCTTCCTCCCTTCTTCCTTCCTTCCTTCCTTCCTTCCTTTCTCCCCCTTTCTGTCTCTCCTCTTCACTCCTTCCCTCTCTTCTCTTCCCTCTCCCCTCATCTGCTCTCCTTTTCTCTCTCTCTCTCTCTCCTCTTTCTCTCCTCTCTCACTCCCTTCCACCACAATGCCAGCTCTCTTTTCCACCCAACAGTTCCTCCCTCTACCCTTCCACAACTATTTCCAACCCCACTGTTATGAATTTTGTCCTGGCCATTTTCCCCAAAAGTTTCTATTTTGTCTTCATACTATGGTATGAGTTTTTCAAATGTGCAGTAATATTTTCATTATTACT